>ML371070.1:0-37346 GCA_005239525.1 Nicotiana knightiana
ATTATAATAAATAAAACTAGCCCTAGGCACCTCGCCTAGTGGATTTGCCAAAAAAAAAAAAAACCTAGCTATACAAGTCAAGATGTGATAAAATGGTATAACCCTCGATTTGAGAATATATTCTACCTGCCCAGGTATTTGTTCATCGCGATCGCGAGAGAAGTAATGTGATAGCGTAGAAGAAAATAGCTACTGGCCCAAAATATGCTAGCGATCACGAACGGGCTTATGCGATCACGTATAAGGGATAGACAGGCTTCTGCGATCGCAAAGAAGGTCATGCAAACGCGAAGAGTAACGAGTACCAGTGCTCAAGGCATGGTTTCTACTACGTGAACGCAGAACAGAAGAGGCGAACGTGAAGAGGGAAAAGTACATAGATACGCGATCGCGAGGAATATTACGCGTAGAAGGAAATTTAGGCGATCAGAAGAGATGCATCGCGATCGCGAAAGGAGAATTGCGATCGCGATGAAGAAAATCAAACACCAGAACCATCAGTTCAAAAATAGGGAAAAATGACTCGTAGCCCACCCTGAACACACCTGAGGCTCTCAGAACCCCGTCTAAACAACAAGTTCTAAAACCTAACTCGGACTCGCTAGGGGTCTCAAATCACATCAAAAAATGACAAAACTACGAGTTGCACCAGGAATCGAGCTTATGATCTTTCAAATCTTCCAACTTCTAAAACACGTGTTGAAACCTATCAATTCAACTCAGAATGACGCCAAAGTTTGCAGACAAGTCCCAAAGAGTCAACTGTGGGTTAAACTTCTCCATTTTTCCAAAGTTCCACTTTCGCCGAAATGCCTCAAATTACGCTACAGACCTCTAAATACAAATTCGGATGCAAGCCTAAACTCAAAATCACCATACGAAGCTATTGACATTATCCAAAACTTATTCCAAATCCGTTTACACAAAAAGTCAAATTTCGGTCAAATTTCACCGCTTAAACTTCCAAAACTACAATCCTTCTTCCAATTCGACTCTGAATCATCCGATAACTGAATCCAACCATGCACACATGTTGATATACACAATATGAAGTTGTTCAAGACCTTATGCCACCGAACGAAGCTTAAATTTTCAAAACAATCGGCCTGGTGATTACAGAAGGAGCGGGATTGAGTTTGCTTATTAAATATTTTGAAAGGAGTTGAAATTGAGGAAAATTGGGATATCAAAAGTTTTCATTGAAATTTCGTATGTTGAAAAGAATGGAAGAATATTATAATAACTTATGAATTTTATATTTGATCACGTCGCATGTATAATTCGCGAGCGGGGTAATTCTTTAAATTTATATTTGACCATGTCGCATGAATGATTTGCGAGCAAGGTAATCTTATGAACTTTATATTTTGACCGCATCGCATGTATGATTCGTGAGTGGGGTAATAGATGCATCTATGGTTCACGCCTTTCGACCCTCGGCAGTGCACAGTTTACATTTCTGTTGGATCGGGACGACTGTCCTCGGTGGTATTTGTATGTGATAATAGGACTAGAAGTCCCTTTTGTAATTCGTATAAACTCATTGTTTGTGTGATTACATGTTTTAAAGGACGGAAGCGATTTAAACTCTTAATTATGGGGGGACTTGTCCAGTTATTTCTTGTTCTGAGTCTTATGTTTTATATCATGCTTAATTAGAAGTTCATATTTTCATATTAATGGACCACTAGTAAGTATCGGAGTCGGCCTCTCATCACTACTTCTTCGAGGTTAGACGGGATACTTAATGGGTACGCATTGTTTTTGTACTCATAGTACACTTACTGTACGTTTTATTGTACAGGTACATATATGGAAAGTGGCCTTGTGGGCGCAGCGACGTGGTCGATACGGGGACTTAGGTGAGCTGCATCTTATGAGACGATCCGCAGTCAGTAGAGTCTCCTTCAGAGTACTTGTATCTTCTTTTCTGTCCAAATTTGTATTCCGGACAGTTATTGTATTTTATTTTACTCCCTAATAAATGTTCATGCACTTGTGACACCGGGTTCTGGGATGCTTATGGGATATTTAGTATTCAAATTGGAAAACGTTAATATTATTCCTTAAAGTTCATTTGTTGCTAGTTAAATTGAAGGAAATTTGTGTTTTCAGAAACACAAAAATGAGAATTTGATTAACTATTTAGTGTTGGCTTGCCTGACAGTAGTTTTCGGTTCCATCACAACCTTTAATGGATTTTGGATCTTGACATTTATACTATTGTATATGTCTGTCTTTCAATAAATTAGATAGTTTATAGCTTTCTCTGATAACTCAAAAAAAAATCCTAGTCCAAACTGGGGCAGAAAAATTTTGTTCGTCTTTGATGGCTTTGCAGGCCACGTCGTATAGCACAGGTGACGATTAAAGCTTGCAGTTTCAGTTTCTCATCAGAAGAAATAAGTCGTTCGATCATAAGATAGTTGGAGTTAGCTTTGATAATGTGTCAGCAACCCAGCTTCTCAAGTTTAACTTACCCAAATTCTGATCGAGAAATCAAGCAATCAAGAATGAGCCATTTCCCCCTTATTTCACCTCTTCTGCCTCTCTCTTCTCACTCTCTCCTCTCTTCTTCAAGACCAATCATCTGCCACACCTCTCCGCCGGCCAGAAATTGCCACCACCGTCCGGCCTCCATCCAAACACCACAAAATTTACACCATTCTTCTCCCCTCACTCTCCTTTCTTTATTCCAAACCTCAAAACTTTCAACCCCCCCCCCCCCACCCCCACCACCAAATTCATAGATCTAGCCTTGGGCGAAACCTTAGTCGTCGTCTACCACCTCCAAACCCCACAAAAATCACACCACCGGCCTCCTCTCATTCTCCTCTTCTCCATTCCACGCCCCAAAACCTTCAAACCCCTCCAAAATATGGTCGAACTCCGGGCCGACCACCCTACTGCTGTGACCACTCCTACTGCCATAACCACACCGCTGCTCCACCACCCAAACAACCCCTGTAACTCTTCTTATATGCATAAGCATGACCCCACATCACCATTTTTTCTTCTCCATGATTTGGAATTAACCATGATAATGCCGGTATTTGTCTTTTCCAGCATATGCCATTGAGAAAATAGTGCTCTGGCGGTCGATTTTGCGGTTTGCATCACCATTGAGATTTGAGGAGAGTCGACTTGGTTCGTTTGGTAAAACCCCTAACTCTTTTTATTTTTCTTTTAGTTTCTAAATTTTGTTCTTATTTTCTGGTTTTTGTTTTTTCTTTTTTATTGATAGTCTGATTGATGATTAGTCATCTCTATTTAGCCTAGTTGTTTATTAATTTGTCATCGACCATATTGATCTTAGTGTCGTTGAATCGTCATTTAGTTAGTTGTTTGTTTAAGTTGATATTAATTGTTGTTCTATGGCTTACCAATGTTCATTAAGTTATGTTTTAGGCAGTGTTTCCTAATTTCAATTGTCGTTTCTGTTAGTTGCATAAATCAAACTTATTTAATCTAGTTCATTGGATATTTACTGTTGATACCCAATTTTTCCCTATATTATTTTAAAATGCATATATATCTTCAAAATAATGCATGAGCATCAATTAATATTTTTTCATAATCTCTGCATTTTTTAAGGATTTTTATTAATTTATCCCAGTATTTTTATCATATAAACAATTACTAATTACATCACAAATGGTTTTATGATAATTTTATTGCTTAATTTATCATTTATATTTATACAAAGCTTTAATTATTTCATGAATAACCATATCCACATTTTAGGGTTATAATTGCAATAACTTTGCAATAATAGCCCATGTGTACATAATTACCTTGTTTCACAAGAAAATGACATTTTTGTGTTTTTATAATATTAAGTAATTATTTTAAATCATTTTTTTATAAATCAATAGCAGTTTTTATCATTTATTAGCTATTTTATAAATTATTTTATCAAATTAATAGGGTATTTAAGAAACAACCTCTTTTAATTTGTCTTAATTTCGGACCTGGCCCAAAATATTACCCCCAGCCCAATTAAAATCATAGCGCAATTTTCACGACCCAAAATCCTAACTCAGGTCGTGAGGGCGTCGAACAGTGGAGTCGGGCAAGCCAACACTCATTTTACTAAGGGTTCTTTCTTGTTTGATTAAATATTTCAACATATACCAAGTTTTTAAAGTTTAAAACATAAATCGACAAGGATAATTAACCAGTTTTAATCAAAAGCGGTCATATGGAGGCGTGAGCCAATATATACAGACCCGAAATCCATAATAACTACCACGTGTGTGCCAGGAACTAGTGTCACAAGTCCTACGGGCATACTAACATAATATACAAAAGATATAATATACAGTCCCACTGTTTGAAAGAAATTGTCAGGAAATAAGCAAAAGAAACTCCATGGTGCTGCCGAGGATCATCAGGAAAAGCAGCTCACCATAAAGTCAGGTCCAACTATGATCAGAATCGAGCTCCGGTCTAATAACCAGATGCACCAGCCTTAGAACCTGTACAATTAAGTACAGAAGCGTAGCATGAGTACATAAACAAATATGTACCCAGTGAGTATCCCGCCTAACCTCGAAGAAGTAGTGACGAGAGGTCGACTTGACACTCACTAAGGTCCAACAAAGTGATTAAACAAGATATAATATCAGTAACAGACATACGAGGATGATAAAAACAGTAAACATTACAAATAAAAGTAATTCAAATAAATACTGGAAGTAAATATACAATTATACTTCATTATTCTTTTTTTTTTTCTTTCCTTTAAATATCTGACCACTCAATATCCATAAAAGAAATATTAACAATTTAGCATGCGCATACAAGATAAGAACAACCGGCATGAGCCATCATAAATCATATATGTGCACTGCCGAGGGTCGAACGGCCCGAACCATAATATATCTTTCAATATCGTCGTGGCGTACGGCCCGCTCCCATGAGAGTGGGGGAAATAACACTCCGCTCGCGGAATGTAAATTGCGAAGCGATCACATGCACACACAATCCACACATTTATTCTTTATAAATTACTTTTCGTGAACAATTCCTTACAATTTCTCAAATTACATGATCTCAGGGAAACAAGCCGCATGTAACATTAATTCATTAAGCATATAGTTCATTTCAAGGAAAAACATAAGGCATGGTGTAGGCCTAACTACCCGGATATAACAATAATAGTCGCTACATGCGGACTCTCGTCACTTTGTGCATGCGTAACCCCAACAAACATTAGCACATATCCATTTAAATCACCTAGGGGGACAGTTCCCTCTTACAAGCTTAGAAAGGAGACTCACCTCGTGTTGAACCTACTTCCCGGGTCAAGAATGCGCCCGAAACTCCGAACTCGTCACCCAAGGACTCGAAACTAATCAAACGTTACGTAAATAGATCAAATTAGACTCAAAGCATGGAATTCTCCTACTACTTAGTCAAATTCATCATTCTTGAAGAAATCCCAAAATCCAACCCCGGGCCCGCATGCTCGGATTCCAAAAATTCTCCAAGGAAACACTCACCCATAACCTAAGGATCATAAATATATGGTTTTTGTATGATTTCATAGCCAATTCACGAGTATTTCTCTAAATTCTCGAAAGCCCTAGGTTACTACCCAATTCCTTAATTTTCCACGAATTAGGTAGTTAAATTCAACTGGGAATTCATGCATTAACTTTAGGATAAAATTCACTTACCTTTTAGTAGCTAGGTCGTGGAACTCTTTTCCAAGCTGTCAAAATCGTCTATGGTGGAAGAAAATGGAGTGAAAATGGGATAATCCCGCATTTAAAGACCTTACTTCCTACAGGGGTTCCCGCACCTACGGTCTCGCACCTGCTAGCAATAGCTCGTACCTGCGAAAAATGGGACAAGAGCCTGGGCTCACACCTTCGGGCAGGAGTCCAAACCTGCGGGAAAGGTACCGCACCTGCGAGAACTGGAAAACCCACCTGGGGGTCGCACCTACGAGGCTGGGATCGTTGGAGCGGTCTCGCACCCTTCGACTGCGCAACCGCACCTGCGTTCACACCAGATCAGGTGCACCAGCAACTGCTTTAGCTCGTTTTTGGCCTCGTTTTGCGCCCGAGCCCCTGCCCAAATATACCAACAAGTCCCAAATCATAATACGGACTCGATCGAGCCTTCGGAACACCCATAACAATGCTAAAACTCAAAATCACACCTCAAAACCCCTAGAACCAAACTTAGGAACTTTAAGTTTCTTAAATTCGCTAACAATGCACCGGACCGACCTATACTACTCGGAATGACACCAAATTTTGCAGGCAAGTCATAAAGGACATAACGGAACTATTCTCGATCTCTAAGTTCCGTTCAGACCTTGATAACATAAAAATACGTGCCAAACCACAATATGAACTTAAGGAAATTCTTATTACGATATTGGGCACTGAAACGCTCCTGGGTCATCCAAAACCCATTCCGAACATACGCCCAAATCCGAAATCATCATACGAAGCAACCGGAACCGTCGAAACTCGATTCTGAGGTCGTTTACTCAAAATGTTGACCAAAGTCAAACTTGGCTTTAAAGGCCAACCTAAAGGAACAAAGAGTTCCAATATTGCTCTAAACACTTCTGAATCCCGGACCAACAATAAGCCGCTATGGGAAGTTTCATTTAGGGGAACGGGGTCCGATAACGCAAAACGACCGGTCAGGTAGTTACATTCTCCACCTCTTAAACAAATGTTCATCCTCAAACGGGTCTAGAATCATACCTGAAGTGTTGAATAAGTGTGGATATCTGCTCCGCATGTCCTCCTCGGACTCCCAGGTCGCTTCCTCGACTGGTTGGCCCCTCCACCGGACCTTCACCACAGAGACTCTCTTGGACCTCAACTAGCTATCCTGTCTATCAATAGTAGCAAATGGCTCATCCTCATAGCCCAACCTCTCATCCAACTGAATAGTGCTGAAATCAACCACATGAGAGATGTCGGCGTGGTACCTCTGGAGCATGGATACATGAAAGACCGGATGAACTCCTGACAAACTGGGAGGCAAAGCTAGCTCATAAGCAACCTCCCCAACTCGCCTCAACACCTCGAAGGGGCCTATGAACCTTGGGCTCAGCTTGCCCTTCTTCCCGAACCTCATAATACCCTTCATTGGCGAGACTTTCAACAGGACCTTATCTCCCTCCATAAATGATACATCACGCGCCCTCCGATCCGCGTAACTCTTCTGTCTGGACTGTGCTGTGCGGAACCTCTCCTGAATCAACTTCACCCTCTCCAAAGCATCCCTCACTAGGTCGGTGCCATATAACTTAGCCTCGCCAGGCTCAAACCACCTGATAGGAGAACGGCATCTCCGACCATACAAAGCCTCAAATGGAGCCTTCTCGATGCTGGACTGATAACTATTATTGTAAGCAAACTCGGTCAAAGGAAAGAACTGGTCCCATGACCTCCGAAGTCAATCACACATACCCTGAGCATGTCCTCCAATACCTGAACTGTACTCTCCGACTGGCCATCAGTCTGAGGGTGAAATGATGTGTTGAGGTCTATCTGGATACCCATCTCACTATACAATGCTCTCCAAAAGTGCGAGGTGAACTGAGGACCTTGATCTGATATAATGGACACTGGCACACCGTGCCACCGGACTATCTCCTGAATGTAGATATGTGCCAACCTCTCAGAAATATATGTAGTAGCCACTGGAATGAAATGCGTCGATTTGGTCAATCTATCCACAATGACCCAAACTACGTCAACCTTCCGCAGAGTCCGAGGAAACCTAACCACGAAGTCCATAGTGATGTGTTCCCACTTCCACTCCGGAATGGGCATCTTCTAAAGTAGGCCTCCTGACCTCTGGTGCTCATACTTAACCTGCTGGCAATTAAGACACCTAGCCACATACTCCACAATGTCCTTCTTCATCCGCCTCCACCAGTAATGCTGCTTCAAATCACGATACATCTTTGTAGTACCAGGATGGGCAAAATACTGAGAACTGTGTGCCTCCTCTAGAATTCTCCCTCTCAAGACATCGACATTAGGAACACATAAACAACCCTAAAGTCTCAGAACACCATCCTTGCCAATAGTAACCTCCTTGGAACCACCCTAAACCACTTTCTCCATAAGCTCTACCAAGTACAGATCATCAAATTGCCGAGCCTTAATCTCTCCCAATAACGAAGGCTGAGCAACCACATGTGCTAAAACTCAGAAAGGCTCTGAAAGGTCTAACCTCACCAGGCGATTAGCCAAGGACTGAATGTCCAAGGCTAGAGGTCTCTCCTCTGCTGAAATGTAAGCCAAACTACCCATACTCTCTACCTTCCTGCTCAAGGCATCTGCTACCACGTTTGCCTTGCCCGGATGATAACGAATGGTGATATCATAATCCTTCAACAACTCAAGCCATCTGCGCTGCCTCAAATTAAGGTCCCTCTTCTTAAACAATTGCTGCAAACTGCGGTGGTCTGTATAAACCTCATAGGACACCCCATACAAGTAGTGCCTCCAAATCTTAATAGCATGAACAATCGCCGCCAACTCTAAATCGTGCACAGGGTAATTCTTCTCATGAACCTTCAACTGGCGTGAAGCATAAGCAATAACTCTCCTTTCCTGCATCAACACACCCCAAGCCAATGCGCGAAGCACCGCAATACACTATATACATCCCCGAACCGGAAGGTAATACCAGAACTGGTGCTAAGGTTAATGCTACCTTGAGCTTCTGAAAGATCTCCTTACACTCGTCGGACCATCGAAACGGGGAATTCTTCTGATTTAATCTAGTCAATGGAGTTGCAATAGAAGAGAACCCTCCACAAATCGGCGATAATAGCCTGCTAGGCCCAAAAAGCTCCTGATCTCTGTAGCTGATGCAGGACGCAGCCAACTCTAAACTGCCTCAATCTTCTGAGGATCAACCTTGATACCCTCTCCGGATACCACATGCCTCAAGAATGCTACGGAATCCAACCAGAACCCACACTTGGAGAACTTAGCATATCGCTTCTGTTCTCGCAAAGTCTGGAGCACAACTCTCAAATGCTGCTCGTGCTCCCCCAGGCTACGTGAGTAAATCAAAATGTCATCAATGAATACAATTAAAAAGGAATAAATATACGGCCTGAACACCCGTTCATCAAGTCCATAAATATTGCTGGGGCATTAGTCAAGCCAAAGGACATTACCAGGAACTCATAGTGGCCATACCTCGTGTGAAATGTTGTCTTTGGAACATCTGAGGCCCGAATCCTCAACTGATGATATCCCGATCTCAAATCAATCTTAGAAAACACCCGAGCACCCTGCAACTGGTCAAACAAATCAACGATGCGCGGCAAAGGGTACTTGTTCTTAAAGGTGACCTTGTTCAACTGGCGGTAATCAATACACATCCGCATGTCTTCTTCACGAATAGAACTGGAGCACCCAACGGTGATACACTCGATCTGATGAACCCCTTATCCAATAACTCCTCAAGTTGCTCCTTCAACTCTTTCGGAGCCATACGGTACGGAGGAATAGATATAGGTTGGGTGCCTGGATCTAAATCAATGCAGAAATCAATATCACGAGCCGGAGGCATGCCCGGAAGGTCTGAAGGAAATACATCAGCAAACTCTCGAACAATTGGAACTGAATCAATCATCGGCGACTCGGCGGTGGTGTCCCGCACATAAGCAAGATAGGCCAGGCAACCCTTCTCGAACATATGTCGAGCCTTCATGAATGAAATAACTTGGATGGATGTACTAACTGAGGAACCTCTCCACTCCAGCCTAGGTGACTCGGGCATGGCTAAAGTAATTGTCTTGGCATGAAAATCTAGCACGGCATGATAAGGAGATAGCCAATCTATGCTTAAAATAACCTCGAAATCAACCATGTCGAGCAATAAGAGATCCGCTCGAGTATCGAACCCGCAGAATGTAACCATACAGGACCGGTAAACCCGGTCTACCACCACAGAATCGCCCACAGGAGTGGACACACATATAGGATAACCCAAGGACTCGCGAGGAACATCCAAAAATGAGCAAATAAGATCGAAACATAGGAATAGGTGGATCCTGGATCAAATAACACCGATGCCTCTCTACCACATACTGTAATAATACATGCGATCACAGCGTCTGAGGCCACTGCATCTGATCTAGCCGGAATAGCATAGAATCTAGCTGGAGCACCGGAAGCCTGACCTCTCCCTAACTGGCCTCCACCTCTAGGACGATCCTGCCGACCAGTCCCCCACCTCTAGGTGGCCTAGCAGCTGGTGCTGGACCCATAGGCTGATAATCCTGCTGCACTGCTTTTCCCCGAAACCTGGGACAATACCTCTTCATATGACTTGGATCCCCACACTCATAACAACCTCCGGGTATCATAGCTTGTTGCCCCAAAGAGGAACCCTGAATGACCGGAGAGCGATGTGTACTCTCTGGCATAGCATTAAAATGGGGACTGGGGAATCTGGGATAACTGGAATAACCATTGGGTGAACTCTGAATGGATGGAAGGCGGTAGGAACACTCTGGCATGGCGCTGAAATGAGGCCTCGTTGAAACACCTCGGGGAGGTGGCAGGGGTGCTGAATATGGAGGCCTGCTGGGCTGACCTCTACCGAATTGACCTCTGCCCCTAATTGGGGCAGCTCTGAAATCCTCGAAGAATCTGGCTCTCTTGTCCTGCTGACCCTGCTCTCTGCCTCTCGATCAATAACCCTCAATCCGACGAGCTATCTCGACCACCAGTTGATAGGGAGTCCCCATCTCCACCTCTCGGGCCATGTTGGCCCTAATAACGGAGTGCAGCCCTACTACAAATCTTCGCACTCTCTCGGCATCAGTAGTTAATATCATAAGTGCGTGGTGAGACAACTCTGAGAATCTAGCCTCATAATCTTTCACTGACATTTATCCCTGCTCCAGCTGCTTAAACTGATATCGCAGCTATTCCCTCTCAGAGGGTGGGATATACCTGTCTAGAAATATCTGAGTGAACTGCTCCCAATGATAGGAGGAGAGTCTGTTGGACTGCTGAGAATATAGGACTGCCACCATCTGCGAGCTCTGCCCTCTAACTGGAAGGTAGTGAAGTCCACTCCATGGGACTCTAATATCCTCATATTGTGCAGCATGTCCCTGCACCTGTCAACAAAATCCTGGGCATCCTCGCCTCGCTCACCCCCAAAGACTGGAGGGTGCAATTGAGTCCATCTATCCAATAACTTCTGCAGATCGCCATCCGCAGCTTGTCTGGGCTCAGGTGTTACTTCTACAGGCTGGACCCCACCCACGGGCAGTGTACCCGGGGTATGATATAATGCTGCTTCCTGACCTACAGCCTGGGCGGTAGGAGTCTGGGCCCACCTCCCGCCTGAGATGTGGCAGGATCTGCTGGAAATAAACTAGCAGGGGACATAGTGTCCATAAACTGCATCATATGGCCCATGATCTCCTGGAAGCCTGGAACCGTCATAAAGTCCACTGGAGCAGGACCTGCTGGGGGCACCTCACTCTGCTCCTCTATAGTAGGATCCTCTAGTAGTGGTGCAACTGGAATAGCTCGGGGATGCCCTCGTCCCCTACCTTGGGCCAATGACCTCCCCGGGCCTCTACCACAGCCTCGAACAACGAGGGTAGAGGCCCCTCCCGGGTCTGGAACATCGGATGCACGCGTCCTCACCATCTGTGAGAGAATAGAAGAATGAGATTCAGTAAACCATCGACTGCACGAAAGAATAAAAATAAGGAGAGGTTTTCCTAACACCCTATAGCCTCCTAAAGATAAGTACAGACGTCTCTGTACCGCCGCAAGACTCTACTGGGTTTGCCCGTGACTCGTGAGACTTACGTAAACCTAGGGCTTTGATACCATATTGTCATGACCCAAAATCCTAACTCGGGTCGTGAGGGCGCCCAACAGCAGGGTCGGGCAAGCCAACACTCATTTTACTAAGGGTTCTTTCTTTTTTGATTAAACATTTCAACATATACCCAGTTTTTAAAGCTTAAAACATAGATCGACAAGGATAATTAGCCAGTTTTAATCAAAAGCGGTCATAAGGAGTCGTGAGCCAACATATACAGACCCGAAATCCATAATAACTACCACGTCTGTGCCAGGAACTAGTGTCATAAGTCCTACGTGCATACTAATAGAATATACAAAAGATATAATATACAGTCCTACTGTCTGAAAGAAATAGACGGGAAATAAGAAAAAGAAACTCCATGGTGTTGCCGAGGATCGTCAAGAGAACCAGCTCACCGTGAAGTCAGGTCCAACTATGATCAGAATCGAGCTCCTGTCTGATAACCAGATGCACCAGCCTCAGAACCTGTACAATTAAGTACAGAAGCATAGCATGAGTACATAAAAAAATATGTACCCAATGAGTATCCCGCCTAACCTAGAGGAAATAGTGACGAGAGGTCGACTTGACACCCACTAAGGTCCAACAAAGTGATTAAACAAGATATAATATCAGTAACAGACATACGAGGATGATAAAAATAGTAAACATTAAAAATAACAGTAATTCAAATAAATATTGGAAGTAAATATACATTACTACTTCATTATTCTTCTTTTTTTTCATTCCTTTAAAATATCTGACCACTCACTATCCATAAAAGAATCGAAACAATTTAGCATGCGCATACAGGATAAGGACAACCGGCCTGAGCCACCATAATGATCATATATGTGCACTGCCGAGGGTCGAACGGCCCGAACCATAATATATATTTCAATCTCACTGTGGCGTACGGCCCGCTCCTATGAGAGTGGGGGAAATAACACTCCGCTCGCGGAATGTAAATTGCGAAGTGGTCACATTCACACACAATCCACACATTTATTCTTTATAAATTACTTTTCGCGAACAATTCCTTACAATTTCTCAAATTCCATGATCTCAGGGAAACAAGCCGCATGTAACATTAATTCATTAAGAATATAGTTCATTTCAATGAAAAACATAAGGCATGGTGTAGGCCTAACTACCCGGACATAACAATAATAGTCTCTACGTATGAACTCTCGTCACTTTGTGCATACGTAGCCCCCACAAAGATTAGCACATAGCCATTTAAATCACCTAGGGGGACAGTTCCTTCTTACAAGGTTAGAAAGGAGACTCACCTCGTGTCGAACCTACTCCCCGGGTCAAAAATGCGCCCGAAACTCCGAACTCGTCAACCAAGGACTTGAAACTTATCAAACGTTACGTAAATATATCAAATTATACTCAAAGCATGGAATTCTCCTACTACTTAGTTAAATTCATCATTCTTGAAGAAATCCCAGAATCCAACCCCGGGCTCGCATGCTCGGATTCTAAAAATTCTCGAAGAAAACACTCACCTATAACCTAAGGACCATTAATATATGATTTTTGTATGATTTCATATCCAATTCACGGGTAATTATCTAAATTCTCGAAAGCCCTAGGTTACTACCCAATTCCTTAATTTTCCACTAATTAGGTAGTTAAATTCAACTAGGAATTCATGCATTAACTAACTTAAGGATAGAATTCACATACCTATTAGTAGCAAGGTCGTGGGACTCTTTTCCAAGCTCTCAAAATCGTCTATGGTGGAATAAAATGGAGTGAAAATAGATAATCCCGCATTTAAAGACCTTACTGCCTCCAGGGGTTCCCGCACCTGCGACTCGACGACCGCACCTGCGAGCAATAGCTCGTACTTGCGGAAAATGGGAAAAGAGCCTGGGCTCGCACCTGCGGGCAGGAGTCCACCTACGGGAAAGGGCCCGCACCTGCGAGAACTGGGCAACCCACCTGGGGTTCGCACCTGCGGTCACACCAGATCAGGTGCACCAGCAACTGCTTCAGCTGGTTTTTGGCCTCGTTTGGTGCCCGAGAGGCAGTTGGGCCCACCCGAGCCCGTGTCCAACTATACCAACAATTCCCAAATCCTAATACGGACTCGCTCGAGCCTTCGAAAAACCGACAACAATGCTAAAACTCAAAATCACACCTCAAAACCCCTAGAACCAAACTTAGGTACTTTAAGTTTCTTAAATTCGCTAACAATGCGCCGAACCGACCTATACTACTCGGAATGACACCAAATTTTGCAGGCAAGTCATAAATGACATAACGGAACTATTCCGGTCTTAGAATTCTGTTCGGACCTCGATAACACAAAAACACGTCCCAAACCACAATATGAACTTAAGGAAACTCTTATTTGATATTGGGCACCAAAATGCTCCTGGGTCATCCAAAACCCATTTCGAACATACGCCCAAGTCCAAAATCATCACACGAAGCTACCAGAACCGTCAAAACTCGAATCCGAGGTCGTTTACTCAAAATATTGACCGAAGTCAAACTGTAACGACCCGGTCGGTCATTTTAAGAATTAGCGCCCCGATATCCTATTAACTGCTTCTCCCGTATCTATTTATGTTATTGGAACTTGTCGGAGCATTGAGTGATGAAATCCAGGGTGATTTTGGACACATAGTCCATAAATGTGGAATATAGCTTTAGAAATCTGGTTGTAGCTAGAGTTGTGTGAAGATGGATCCATAATTGAATTATGTCCACTCTGTTAGCTCTGTTGGGTGATTTTGGGGTTAGGAGCATGTTCGGAATGTGTTTTCGAGGTCGGTTGTGGATTTAAGCTTGAATTGGCGAAAGTTAGAATTTCGGCGATTTCGGCCAATAGGTGAGATTTTGATATCGGACTCGGAATGGGATTCCAAAAGAGACAGCAGGTCCATAATGTCATTTATGACCATTGTGCAAAATTTGAGGTCATTCGGATGAGTTTAGACGTGTTTCGGCATCGGATGTGAATTCTAGAAATTTCCTAAGTTCTTAGGCTTGAATCTATGCATAATTGATGATTTTGATGT
Source organism: Nicotiana knightiana (assembly GCA_005239525.1). NCBI lineage: Eukaryota > Viridiplantae > Streptophyta > Magnoliopsida > Solanales > Solanaceae > Nicotiana > Nicotiana knightiana. Next base: position 14,877 of record ML371070.1, read on the forward strand.
TATGAGATGTGTTTTTAAGGCTCGACCAAGTTTGAACAAGGTACTAGGGTCAGTTGGTAGGTTTGGTTGAGGTCCCGGGGGCCTTGGGGTTGTTTCGGATGCCCAACGGATGAGTTTGAGAAGTTGAGAAACAGCTGAACCATTCTGGTTCTGGTGTCTCGCACCTGCGATGGTATTTCCGCAGGTGCGGACACGCAGGTGCGAAGGGGATGCCACAGGTGCGACCCCAGGCCATTAAATGAATTTCTGCACCCGCGATGGTATTTCCACAGGTGCGGGCACGCAGGTGCGAAATGGGTGCCGCAGGTGCGACCCAAGGCCACTTAATGAACTTCCGCACCTGCGATTGGGTTTCTGCAGGTGCGGCACCGCAGGTGCGATCCCAATGTCGCAGGTGCAAAATGTCTGAACAGTTTATACCAAAAATCCGAGGGTTTGAATTTCATAATTCCAAAATCGATTGTGAGCTCGGAACTTGGCGATTTTCAGTGGGATTTGAAGAGGAGGATCATCGGTAACGTTTTCTAACCTTAATCCCTTTATATATCGTTAATATCTATCATTTTCCTCAATCTAATCAGTGAAATTGGATGAAAAACCATGAGAATGGGATGAAATTTTCCCAAGTATAAATTTGAGGATTTAGGGAGATTTAGACGTCGGATTTTGTTGATTCTTGTTCGAGTGGTTTCAAGAGCGAATGGGTGTTCGGGAAATAGAAATTTTACCTGATTCCAAGTCGTGGGGCCAAGAGAATTTCCTAATTTCGTGTATTAGCTTATAAATAATTAGCTATTTTGTTCCCTTGAAGTGATATTTACGCCATGCAATCGACTTGAATAGATTTGGGCCACCCGGAGTCAGATACTCGTGGCAAGAGCGTGGTATTGAGTTGATTCACGCAGTCAAGGTAAGTGGCTTGCCTAATTCTGTGTTGGGGACTTTCCCTTAGGCATTTTATACTGATTTTGTTACGTGGACGCCGTGTACGTGAGGTGACGAGTGCGTACACGGGTCATTGTTGCTAAAATCCTATTTTTACTCCCATGAAATCGCTCATTATCATTCATATATTATTGTTTCCTATATTAATTGAGTAGATAGCCTAAGAGTAAGCATGCTTACCTGTTTTGAGTTGATTTCCTCTTATTTGCTACTAGTCACATCATGCTTAGGTAGTTTTACTCTATTCTTGCCTGTTGTTTTCCTGGACTGTTTAATTAAGACATAATTGACATACTTCTGCTTTGCACATTTAAATTGGGACTATGGACCGATATCCGGGAGCTTTCCCCTGTACTGCTGATGCGTGGCTAGAATTCATGATTTTAAGCATTATATACCTTACATTTTGTGTGCTTTTGTGATAAAAATACACATTATATGTGCATAATGGAGTCTATTTCATGTGTAGGTGAATTGGAGATGGAAGCTGAGCTAAATGGGTGCATAAACGTCAAAAATACGCTCAAGAGTCGAAAAGGAGTGACCCGGGCCATAGCCGGGCGTTTGGCCCCTAAAGCCGGGCAGACCCAGGCATTACTGGGGCGTTTGGCCCCTAAAGTCAGGCAGACCCAGGCATTAGTGGGGCGTTAGAGCCCAAACGCCAGGCCTGCCCAGGCTTTAATTGGGCATTTGGGGCTTAACGCCTGGGGTCCCTATCCGGTCAATTCCGAGTTTTGAAGGTTTTAAGTGTTTCCCGGTTTGAATAGAAGTCTCCTACACGTTTAAGGTTTGTCCCAAACATATAAATAGACTCAAAAACACAACTTTGTGAGGAGGATGCCATTCTTGGAGAGAAAATACACACAAGGTCATTGAGAAGCAAAGGATTATTAGTTTTCTTCATCTTATTCTAGTATTTTCCATTTATGCAAAACTTATGCAATTGTTTGATTCTAGCATGAGTGGCTAAACACCCATTGTTCTGGGGTTGTGGTTTAGCCATGAATATTGTAATTCGATATTAATTTAACCTTGATTATAATTCATTCAATATATGGTTGTTTCTTCAATTCTGTGTTTAATTGCTTAATTGTCTGGCCATCAATTAAGTTCTATATACTATCTATGTTATGCTTGGGAAAGCCGTATATAGATTAGAGAAGAATTGAAGAGAGTACGATCTTAACCCTTCAGGGGAGCGGATTTGTGGTTAGGATAGGAATATACCTAGTCACCGTGCTTAATTAAACATCGTAATCTTAGTGTGTTCTAATAGATTAATTTCATAGGAATATAGGCGTTAATCTATTAAGAATAGGCGAGTAGTACTTCGGGAGAAGGATACGAGAGCAATTATCGATTAATTAGCAACCATGAGTGAATTATGTGAAAGGGAGAATTAATTAGAATGCAATATGAATGGTGAATTGATCACAACCCTGGAATATTTGTCTCTACTGAATACACACAACAATATTTTTGTCACTTGATAATTAGTTAGTTCATAGAATCGTAGTATAAATTAATACATTCCTGGATTTTTTTTGGCTTGACTAAATAACAATTAGAGTAATTCGGCAAGTAGTTTACACAAGTCCCTGTGGGTTCGACATTTGATTTAACATTATATTACTTGCTACGACCACGTATACTTGCGTGTGCATCTGGGGCCAACAGGTTTTTGGCGTCGTTGCAAGGGGACTTGAATATAGACTATTTTTTAGTTACTTGATTTAATTGTTTATTTCATTGAGACTAACGTCACGTGAGTTTTTCTCTAATCTTAGGAACTTTGAGTGAATGCGTAGGGTCAGAAGCTAGGATAGACTATACGGCTTTGACCCTGAACCTGAGAGATCATTTCACAGGAGATTGTGAGAAGCAAGAGATACATCTAATATTCAGGACTTCATCCGATTTCCTGTGAACATGGCAGAGGAACAACACATGGCAGTTCAGGAGGTGGCAATGCCCAGTATTGCTAATGTCACCTCCAGCATCGTGAAGCCCAGAATCACTGGGCACTTTGAGCTGAAACAGAGCATAATCCAACTACTTCATGCAAACGGGTAGTTTTTGGGTCTTCCACACGAGGATCCACAGCAGCACATTCTGAAATTCTTGGAGATTAGTGATACTTATATCACTAACGGGGTCACGCCAAATTATGTGAGGCCCGCGCTTTTCCCATTCTCTCTGTTGGGAGAATCAAATCGATGGTTAAAGGCAGAACCAGCCAATTCCATTACAACATGGAGTGATTTGGCGAGAAAATTTCTGGCAAGGTTCTTCCCTTCAGGAAAGACTGCAAAGATCAGGAGTGAGATAGTCTCATTTAAACAGAAAACAGGTGAATATTTATATTCAGCATGGGAAAGGTTCAAGGGGCTACTCAGAGACTGCCCTCATCACAATCAGACAAACGAGGTGTTAGTTCACACTTTCATTGAGGGACCCCATCCGCAAAATAAAATTGTGGTAGATGCAGCAGCCGGAGGTCAGGTTTTGGAGAAGAATTATGATGAAATATTTTCATTACTGAATAAATTCTCCAAAAGAAATCCAGACTGGCAAGGTGAGATTGGGAGAAATGTGGTTCAAAAGTCACCAGGAGTTCTTGAACTAGATGTGGTTTCAGCATTTTCAGCTCAAATTTCCACATTGACTAACCAAGTCAATCAAATGAACCTGATCATTAACAAGATCCAATCTCAATCAATGCAACAGGCCCAACCAGTGCAACAGATTCAGGTATTTTGTGAAGTCTGTGGAGAGGGTCATTCGAGTGAGTTATTCCTAGTTAATCCAGAGTCTTTCTGCTTTGTTGGTAACGCTAATAGGGGACAAGCAAATCAATATGGAAACACCTATAACCCCAACTAGAGAAACCACCCAAACTTCTCTTGGGGTGGAAATCAAAGCACTCAGAATAACTACAAGCATCCAGCACCTCAACAGCAGTACAAACCACCTCAGGCTGAACCATCAGCAAGCCTTGAGCAGATTATGAAGAGAATGATGAATGACCAACTTGCTTTCAATCAGAAAATAATGGCTGATCACCAAGCCCAGACTGTAGCAATGAGAAAGTTAGAACGTCAAGTGGGGCAACTCGCCGGTTCTCAAAATATCCAACCAACGAGAGCTCTTCCAAGTGACACTGAAGCTAATCGTAAAGCATTTTTTAATGCTATATCATTGAGGAATGGGAAGCAATTGGAAGAAGTCCAGCCCAATAAGAGAAAGCAGGTAAATTTTGATGAGAGACCAACCACTATTGAATCAACTTCAGACAACCCGAAAGAATCAGATAAGCCAGCAAAGGAGGCGAGTGTTGAGCAACCCCCACCATTTNAGTAGACATTCTGCAGGAGGTACTCAAATATGCTAAATACATTAAGGACATTGTGGCCAATAAATGAAGGCTGACTGAGTTCGAAACTGTGGCACTCACTGAGGAAGTTAGCTCAAGAATTCAAAGCAAGTTATCTCAGAAATTAAAAGATCCGGGTAGTTTTACTATCCAAATCTCAATTGGTAAGCATGCAGTCGGGCGAGCTTTGTGCGATCTTGGGGCAAGTATTAATTTGATGCCACTATCTGTGTTCAAGCAGGTGGGATTGGGTGAACCACACCCAACAACTGTGATTTTACAATTGGCTAATCGCTCCCTAGCTCATCCTGAGGGAGTACTTGAAGATGTGCTGGTTCAGGTGGGATCCTTCATATTCCCAGTTGATTTCATTATCTTGGACTATGAGCCTGATTTGGAAGTCCCATTTATTTTGGGGCATCCATTCCTAGCTATGGGCCGAGCTATCATCGATGTGTGTGAAGGGAAAATGACAATGCGCATTGGTGATCGAGTGGAGGTGTTTAATTTTTATAAGGCACTCAAGTTACCTGCCCACTATTAAGAGCTACCCATGATTTCTGTAGTGGAAAGCAAATCGGTGTCAATGGTTCTCTACATGAATCCTATTGACCCTCTTGAGCGAGTGTTGGTTAGGAATGCAGAAGACTGTGAGGATGAAACAAGGAGAGACATTGAGAAAATTCTTGAAGTGTCCTGCAGTTACCTCCACGGGCTTGGAAAATTTGAAGAGTTGAACAAGCCTGTTACTCTAACCCTTCCTAAGCCATCTATTAAAGAGGCTCCAAAGCTGGAACTCAAACCTCTTCCAGCACATTTACGCTATGCCTATTTGGGGAACTCTGAAACATTGCCCGTGATCATCTCATCCAGCCTGACCAATACACAAGAACAGAAATTGCTGAGGGTACTTCGTGAGCACAAAAAGGCGATTGGGTGGACAATTGCAGATATTAAAGGAATCAGCCCGTCATTCTGCATGCATAAAATCTTTTTGGAAGATGGACATCGCCCGAGTGTTGAGCAACAAAGGAGGCTGAATCCCATCATGAAAGAAGTAGTGAAAAAAGAAGTAATAAAATTACTGGATGCAGGTATTATTTTCCCTATTTCTGACAGCAATTGGGTGAGTCCGGTTCAATGTGTACCCAAAAAGGGAGGGATGACTGTGATTGAGAATGAGAAGAATGAACTAATTCCTACCCGCACTGTTACGGGTTGGAGAGTTTGCATTGATTATAGAAGGCTCAACAAGGCAACTCGCAAGGATCACTTTCCACTTCCATTCATTGATCAAATGCTGGACAGATTATCAGGACACGATTATTATTGCTTTCTGGATGGGTATTCAGGTTACAATCAAATTGTCATATGCCCAGAAGATCAGGAGAAAACCACGTTCACCTGCCCCTATGGCACCTTTGCTTTCAAGCGAATGCCCTTTGGTCTTTGCAATGCACCGGCCACTTTCCAGAGATGTATGATGGCTATTTTCACTGACATGGTGGAAAAATTCGTAGAGGTGTTCATGGATGACTTCTCAGTCTTTGGGTCATCTTATGATGATTGTTTGAAAAATTTGAGCATGGTGTTGGCCCGGTGTGAAGAAACAAATCTGGTGTTAAATTGGGAGAAATGTCACTTCATGGTGCAGGAAGGCATCGTTTTGGGTCATAGAGTATCTAAAAGTGGCATCGAAGTTGATAAGGCAAAGGTGGAGGCAGTTGAGAAACTACCTCCACCAATTTCAGTAAAAGGCGTCCGGAGTTTCTTAGGACACGCAGGATTTTATAGGCGCTTTATTAAAGATTTTTCTAAAATTGCTACTCCTTTGTGCAGGTTGCTGGAAAAAGATGTCAAGTTCAATTTTGATGCACCCTGCCTGAAGGCATTTGAGGAGCTCAAAAAGAAATTGGTAGCTGCCCCCATAATTGTTGCACCTGATTGGTCAGTACCATTTGAACTAATGTGCGATGCAAGTGATCATGCAATTGGGGCAGTGCTAGGCCAAAAGAAGAACAAGGTGTTCTATTCCATTTACTATGCGAGTAAGACCCTTGATGATGCACAACAAAATTACACCACCACTGAAAAGGAGCTGTTAGCAGTGGTGTGGGCTTTTGAAAAATTCCGGGCATACTTGGTGGGAACAAAAGTTATAGTCCACACAGATCATGCAGCAATCAGGTATTTATTTACAAAGAAAGAATCTAAAGCAAGATTAATGCGCTGGGTTTTATTGTTGCAGGAATTTGATGTGGAAATAAGAGACCGAAAGGGCACTGATAACCAAGTAGCTGATCACCTGTCAAGGCTGGAAAATCATGATCATGTTGAGGAGGGTGGAGATATTAAAGAAGTCTTTCCTGATGAGCAACGTTTTGCTATAACCCAAGACCCTCCTCCGTGGTATGCTGATTATGTGAATTATTTGGTGAGTGGGGTACTTCCCCCGAAAATAAAATCTGAAGCAAGGAAAAGGTTCTTACGCGATGTGAAGTCTTACTACTGGGATGAGCCCTACCTATACAAAGAATGTGGTGATCAGTTAAGGAGGAAATGTATTCCGGATATAGAAGTGGAACTGGTGTTGTATGATTGTCATGCATCACCATATGGGGGTCATCATGGTGGCGATCGAACAGCTGCGAAAGTGCTACAATCTGGTTTCTTTTGGCCAACACTATTCAAAGATGCCCACACATTTGTTAAAAAGTGTGACTAGTGCCAGAGAACAGGAACGATAACAAGGAAGCACGAGATGCCATTAAATAATATCTTGGAGGTAGAGATTTTTTATGTATGGGGGATAGACTTTATGGGTCCATTACCATCATCCAAGGGAAATAAATACATTTTGCTGGGAGTTGACTATGTGTCGAAATGGGTGGAGGCAATTGCATTGTCGGCGAATGATGCCATGGTTGTTGCTGCGTTTGTGAAGAAGAATATATTCTCCAGATTTGGTACTCCACGTGCCTTGATTAGTGATGAAGGAACCCATTTTTGCAATCGGTTGTTGAATAACCTTTTAGCTAAATATGGGGTCCGTCATCGAGTTGCAACAGCATATCACCCTCAAACAAGTGGACAAACAGAGGTATCCAATAGAGAAATCAAGCAAATACTAGAGAAAACGGTGAGTGTGAACAGGAAAGACTGGGCTGCTAAGTTAGATGACGTTTTATGGGCATACAGAACAGCGTACAAAACACCAATTGGGGCATCACCGTACAAGCTGGTCTATGGGAAGGCATGTCACTTGCCTGTAGAGCTTGAACACAAGTCATATTGGGCCATCAAGAAGCTAAACGTGAACCTTGAAGCCGCGGGTGAGAAAATATTGCTGCAGTTGGATGAATTGGATGAGTTCAAGTTGCACTCATACGAAAATGCCAAACTTTACAAAGAAAAGACCAAGAGATGGCATGACAAACATATAAATCCGCGTCATTTTGAGTCGGGCCAACAGGTACTACTATTCAATTCTAGGCTTAGACTGTTTCTTGGAAAGATGAAATCGAGATGGTCAGGCCCGTTTGAGATAGTGAGAGTAACTCCATATTGTGCACTTGAATTGCGAGCTATACATGGTGAAAGAACATTTTTAGTGAATGGACATAGAGTCAAACACTATTGGGGTGGTACAATAAATCGTGAGAAGACCAAAGTCGTGCTCGCTGAAGACTGAGGCGAGATTCTGCGTCGTGTCGTGACGTTAAATCAGGCGCTTCATAGGAGGCAACCTATTGACTTATTGTAATTGTCGTGCCACGACATTAACTAAGGAGCTTATTGGGAGGCAACACAATGCTTAGTCAGATCACTGCTCACATGACGAAAAGTGGGACTAAGGCCAGAGGATGCCTGGCGATAAGCCTCTAACGCCTGGCTAAGGTCAGGGGGTGCCTGGAGATAAGCCCCTAACACCTGGATAACGCAAGGGTGGGTTGGGCGTTTCAGCTCTAACGCCGGGGTGCCCGGGATTTATGAATAAAACTCACGCCTAACGCCTGGTAAGTTTCCTCTTCTTATTTTTTCATCTCCCAACTCTCTCAAGCAAGGGTTTTCTCCCAAGAACACAAACAACAACGATTTTCTCGCACACTCACACTAAAACTCATAGATTAACCCACACATCTACACACCCACATCAAATCTTCACCCACACATCTGCACACCCATAGCCACACACCCACAGCACACACAAATTTGCACAGGCTCAATTTCGGGGTTCACTTCATCCAATTAACACACATCAATCATTGAGGTATGATTTTATCCCTAGCCTTTGTTAATTCGAATTGGGTGTTACAATTATGCATGGTGTAGCCGTAATTCATGGTGATTCTTTATGGGTTTATGAAATTCATGGTCATATTGTATTATGTTGTGAATCCCAATCCCCGAAACCCTTTAGGAATGGGCTGAATTTGTTAAATTAAGTGGTATTATGGAACCCCACCCAGATGTGGGTACATGAGGCAGTCCCTCAATTCCATAAGAGCTCTTATGGCAATGTGGTCGCCAAATGCTCGATGTAATGCCTCAATGGAAATACATATCCCATTTGGAGCCCGAGTCTCCGGGAAACAAACCACTAGTGTCATGCATCTTGAACTCCATGAAATGTTAAGTGTGAAGAGGCTCACGAGAAGCCCTATGTGTCAATTAATCATTAACGTACCAAGGTGAAGTCTGAGTAACCTTGGCAAATTGGGAAAGCTTATGTTACACACTTTGTGACACCCACTAACTACTGATTAGTTGTGTAGGGAAAACAATGATACCCAGAAGAGCCACAGGCAAAGGAAAGGCCACGTTTTCGGCCCCAGCAAAAAGCAAAGCAAAGCAAAACCCCCCACAACCCCAAAAGAAAAGAAAAGGGGGAGATGCTACTTCCAGTATGACTGGTGAGGAAGCAGTAGCTGTTGTCGCTGCTATGAGACAGAAACCCGTTGGTCAACGGGAATATGGTCTCAACAGCATACTAGTACAATCCAGGAAATGGTATGCACGCTGCAAACCCAAGCATGTTCACCCTGAAGGGGCCATTAAGGAAGGGAGTCTAAGAACAAACTTTCCAACGATTTGGCGGAGCATCCATGAGTTGGGGTTAGGATATGTGTTCAGGCACAATGGTGACATCAACCTCAACTTAGTTCGAGAATTCAATGCAGGGTTTGACCCTAAGGACAAGAACGGATTGGTGCCAATTCGTGGGCACTTGGTGGTTTTTTCGGCCAAAGCCATATGCGATTTTCTAGGTGCACCAAATGTTCCGGTGGAGCCTCTAGAGCAATTCATCCGCCATCCCAACTATAGAGAGGTGAGGCACACACTTTTTGGGGTTGATTCCAGGGCTGCTTGGATTCGGGATAGAGCCACAAATCGCCATAAAAGGTTTCCCAAGAAGAAAATGAAGGTTGAAACCCAGGTGTGGCTTAAAGTTATTAATGCACGGATACTACCATGCAACCATGACACCTTAATCAGCCGAGAGAGGATTTGTGTTCTCTACTTCCTCATGACGGGGCAGAGAGTGAATGTGGGCCAGCTGATGCGCTATCAAATGGGGTTGGTGCATTCGAGCAATAGAATTGATCGAATACCATTCCCAAATTTCCTAACTCAGTTCCTGCTAAATGATAATGTAGCGGTTGATCCCAACTTTGACCATACCATTGATCAATTCCCATGAGAGGCTGATATCACTGGCCTAAGACTGAAAGAAGAGTCTTCACTGACCAATGCAGAGCGCAATGTGGGGGATGATAGCTTCATGGCCCATCTTTATGGGATGATGGATTTGCAGTTGTGAATAGGAGGTCGGTCAGCGTCAGTTGATGAGAGAGATGAGTTGGATCAGAGATACCCGCTCAATGCTCACGCGCAGTAGATGATTGGAGCGGGTGAGGGATACAGGCTCCCAGATGATGAGGATATCAACACTCCTGACGACTCTAATACAGAGCCGATGCGCTCGGATGAGGAAGATGATGAAAAAGATGAGCATGAGGAGGAGTGGAGAGCATCAGATGATGACGACGCTGAATGATCAGGGAGTTTCTTGTACCTTGCTTCTATTACTGGTTTTGTCTCTATATGATGCACTGAGGACAGTGCATGAATTAAGTGTGGGGTGTTGTACTTACGAATTTTGGAATTGTTGTACTGTATGTGGGTTTGTGTTGTAGTTTTGTATTCATGATAGTAAATGATTTTCTTTTTTTAAGTTTATGCAGTTGTTTTTTGTTGTTTCTTATATATATATATATGTGTGTGTGTGTGTGTGTGTGTGTGTGTGTGGACTCTTCCTGACAATGGATTTCCTAGACAACTCTCTTGAGGGAAGTAAGTCTAAAGAAAATACCAAAAAGATTTTTTGTTTTAGGTAGTGTAGTAATTCCCCCTTGGTTTTTCGTTGGACCACGATTCTTTTCCAAGGGTGTAACTTGAACCGGGTACTTTAAATTAATTTTGTTTTTTTTAGAGTAGTTACGAAGAAACTGAGTAACTTAGAGATACCCTATGACATGTTTGATGCCGGCATATTAGGTTATGACATACATTCTACCTTCCCAGATATTTGGTTTGAAATATGATTCCCGAGTAAAAATAAATAGCCTATTTTGTGACGCCTTAGCTCAGTTGTTTGACTTGTATTCTACATAGTGTGATGTTGCTTTATTCTCTCAATTTCGTGTGCTTGCTTGACTTGAGAGTTGAATAAAACCGTTGTGATTGAGTCATGTGTAATGTGTGAGTGAGGTTTAGTGATTTTCTATTCTATCCTGTGTAGTCTAGAACTTGCCCCGTGTGTTAATCGAAGCGAAATTGTAGGTTATGCTAGTCTAGGAGATGACGTAGGCATTTTCTTGCTTGATCATGGATGTGCTTGTCACATAAGAATTACATTCTCCATTGCTAGACCCTTTGTGCCTTTAGACTTTTTCTTTGGTACCCATATTACAAGCCGTATCCCTATTTTGTTCTTAAATTGAGATTTTTGCACCTTTTTCTCCTAAGGCACTTAGTCGCTAAAAGAAGTAAGGTGAGATATTGGGGATTAACTTTTGAGTGGAGCCATGGAAAGACTTTATAGTGCACTAAGAATTGTATTCAAAATCCACTAGCCATTGAATCTTCACGTATGGAGTGTGTGTAGGAAAGAAGAAAAAAATGATAGTAAAAGTATGTACAAAAAAAAGATACACACCTCCAATTTTTATTAATTTGTGCTAGTGAAAATATAGAAGTGCTTAATTGAAAAGGGCTATGTTGAATATGAATTGTGGTAAGGGAATTGGTTGAGAAGAATATGTGTTGATTTGTGAAAGTAGTGTATTAAAGTTCTTAGGAGGGTTAGTCACTATTCCTAAATATATCCTACCCGTCCCTTAGCCTACATTACAACCTTAAAAGTCCTAATTGATCCTAGATTTGGCTAACTTGAATTAGTGGAGATCTACACTAAGGGCAAGCTTATGGTACGACCACGGGATGCATATGAATTCTTTGTGAGAGTGAGTGAATTTGTTCAATTGTGTGATGTCCTTAATTAATGTTCAAAGGCATATTTGAATGTGTGGACTAGTTATATTCACTCTCTTGTTTTTGGTGAGGGCACATGATCTTATGAACGATTGGTAATGTTGTAAACTTTCTTGTTGAGTAGGTGCGTGAATTGAGAGGGCTTAGTGGTTGCAAGTTGACTCTTCAGGTTGGGTGATTGCAATTAGGTTGTTGGTATGATTGATTAAATTGTTATACTTGGGCATGTTTAAAGAAGGGAAAGAATGTGAAATTTTGTATGTTCATACTTGATTTCCGGTATCGATCATAGTTAAGGGGTAATTTGTGTGATTGAAAAGTAAAATACTCCTTGTTAATGAAATGTGTATGTGTTGAAGGATATTTCTCGAGGACGAGCAAGAATCTAAGTGTAGGGTGTTGATCCGTGGCTAGAATTCATGATTTTCAGCATTATATACTTACATTTTATGTGCTTTTGTGATAAAAATACACGTTATATGTGCATAATGGAGTCTATTTCATGTGTAGGGGATTGGAGATCGAAGTTGAGCTAAATGGATGCATAAATGTCAAAAATACGCTCAAGAGTCGAACAGGAGTGACCCGGGCCATAGCCGGGCATTTGACCCCTAAAGTCAGGCAGACCCAGGTGTTACTAGGGTGTTTGGCCCATAAATCCAGGCAGACCCAGACGTTAGTGGGGCATTAGAGCCCAAACGCCAGGCCTGCCCAGGCTTTAAGGGCGTTTGGGGCTTAACGCCTGGGGTCCCTATCCGGTCAATTCCGAGTTTTGAAGGTTTTAAGTGTTTCCCGATTTGGATAGAAGTCTCCTACACGTTTAGGGTTTGTCCCAAACATATAAATAGACCCAAAAACACAACTTGGTGAGGAGGATGCCATTCTTGGAGAGAAAATACACACAAGATCATTGAGAAGCAAAGGATTATCAGTTTTCTTCATCTTATTCTAGTATTTTCCATTTATACAAAACTTATGCAATTGTTTGATTCTAGCATGAGTGGCTAAACACCCAATGTTCTGGGGTTGTGGTTTAGCCATGAATATCGTTATTCGATATTAATTTAACCTTGATTATAATTCATTCAATATATGGTTGTTTCTTCAATTCTGCATTTAATTGCTTAATTGTCTGGCCAGCAGTTAGGTTCTATATACTATCTATGTTATGATTGGGAAAGCCGTATATAGATTAGATAAGAATTGAAGAGAGCGCGATCTTAACCCTTCAGGGAAGCGGATTTGTGGTTAGGATAGGAATATACCTAGTCACCGCGCTTAATTAAACATTGTAATCTTAGTGCGTTCTAATAGATTAATTTCATAGGAATATAGGCGTTAATCTATTGAGAATAGACGAGTAGTACTTCGGGAGAAGGCTACGAGAGAAATTATCGAATAATTAGCAACCATGAGTGAATTATGTGAAAGGGAGAATTAATAAAAATGCAATACGAATGGTGAATTTATCGCAACCCTGGAATATTTGTCTCTACTGAATACACACAACAATATTTTTGTCACTTGATAATTAGTTAGTTCATAGAATCGTAGTATAAATTAATACATTCCTGGATTTTGTTTTGGCTTGATTAAATAACATTTAGAGTGATTCGGCAAGTAGTTTACACAAGACCCTGTGGGTTCGACATTCGATTTAACATTATATTAGTTGTTACGACCACGTATACTTGCGTGTGTGTCTAGGACCAACAACTGCATTTCATATTTAAATTGGGACTACGGACCGAGATCCGGGAGCTTTCCCCCTGTACTGAAATGCATATTTAAATTGGGACTACGAACAGAGATCAGGGATCTTTCCCCCTGTACTGCATAGCATATTTAAATTGGGACTACGGACTGAGATCCCGAAGCTTTCCCCGTGTACTGCATTGCACATTTACTGTTGAGATATATGATGTGCTGAGCCGAGGGCTCTCTTTCTGTTATTAAATCTTTCCATTTTCGTTAATCCTGTTTATCATTTCTTATCTATTTTTCACTGTTTAAATTGTATATTGACTTGTTTTACAAACTCAATGGAGCCTCAACCTGACCTCGTCACTACTTGGTTGGGGTTAGGCTTGGCACTTACGGAGTACCGAATGTGGAGTACTCACGCCCTTTCCTGTGCATGTTTTTCCCATGTGCAGATCCAGGTACCAGCACCCCGTATCATGGCTAGGAGTCATCCTATCAGCAGCCAGGAGACCGCGAGGTAATTCTGCTGCGTCCGCAGAATCCCACGAGTCCCCTTCTACTCTAGTATAGGCATAGAAGACTTGTATATTTTTCCACTATTTCATTGTATAGAGATACATTTAGTACAGATCTTGTGACGATGGTGACATTCCGGGTTTTGGGAAGTAAAAATGTATATGCTGAGCAGCTACGTTATATCTACTTAAGTTATTTTCTGTCTTTATTTTATTGATTCTGTCATTTTCGCAAATTTTAGGCTTACCTAGTCATAGAGACTAGGTGCCGTCACGATACCTTTCGGAGGGTAAATTGGGTCATGAAAATTTGGTATCAGAGCGTCTAGGTTCATAGGAGTCACAAGTCACAAGCCGATTTATTAGAGTCTCGTGGATCGGTGCGGAGACGTTCGTATCTATCTTTGGAAGGCATGTAATTGTTAAGAACAACCAAATTCTTTGGAATTCCTTATCGTGCTAGTTGTTGTCATCAAATTCTTAAACTCTATTCTATTCTTGCTTGCAGATGGTTCATACTTGTACCGGACGTACAGATGACAGGAACCCGAGCCCCCAATCAGAGCTGCCAGAGGCAGGGGATGAGCACGCGGTGCAGCTGGAGCACCGGCTAGAGCAGAGGCAAAGGAGCCCCCAGCAGCTACAAATGGAGGGGCACAGGAGGTCCCTACTGTTACCCAAGACCTCCAGGAGACATTGGCCCAGTTCTTGATGCCTTCAGTACTCTATCTCGGGCGGGTCTACTCCCGATAGCTCTAGCTACATCTCAAGCCGGAGGAGGGACACAGACTCCCGCAGCCCATACTCCTGAGCAGAGAGTTCATATTGGGCAGGTTCCAGAGTATATTCCTATGCCCCCAGCAGCTCCAACTCAGCATAATACTAGGATAGTTGTTCCTGAGGCAGAGCAGCTCCGACTTGAGAGGTACAAGAAGTACCACCCACCTGAGTTCAGTGGACTAGATTCGGATGACGCCCTAGGTTTTCTTGAGGGCTGTCATCACATTCTCCGCACTATGGGTATTGTGGAGACGAGTGGGGTTTCTTTCACTGCTTTCCAGCTGAGGGGAGCAGCCTATCAGTGATGGCGTGCTTTTGAGCTTAGTAGCCCGGATGAGGCAGCTTCACTTACTTGGGTTCATTTTTCATAGATGTTCTTACTTGATCTTGTCCCTTAGATCTTCAGGGATGCTTGGCGTGCGGAGTTTGAGCAGCTATGCCATGGTGCCATGACTATGTCAGAGTATGCAGTCTGTTTCAATGATTTGGCTCGCCATGCACCAACTTTGGTTGTCATTGTCAGAGAGAGGGTTCGGCGCTTTATTGAGGGACTCCACCCTAGTATGCGGACCAGCATGGTCAGAGAGATGGAGACAGATATCACTTACCAGCAGGCCATGAGTATTTCCCAGAGGATTGAGACTATGTTAGCCCGGGACAGGGAGGAGAGAGAGGCCAAGAGGTCTCGAGAGACTGGCAATTTTTCAGGAGCCCGTGCACCAACAGCACGCTATGGTAGGGGTTTTGTGAGTGGCCCTAGTCATTCATCTTTCCCAGCAGCCAGTGGTATTCCAGCTCCTCCTAGACCTCAGGAGCCTTATTATGCACCACCATTATCTCATGTGCCTCCTGCTCGAGGTTCTATCATTGGCCAGCCCAGCAAGCGAGTTCAGAGTAAGCAGCGGCCGCCACATCCTTTGAGGGGTTTTTTTGAGTGTGGTGACCCTCGTCATATGATCAGAGATTTCCCCAGAGTGAGGCGGGGTGCACCACCTCAAACTTATCAGGTTCCACGTCTTCCACCAGGTCCTCCAGCTATTCTTCCAGACCCAGCTACTACCCCACCACCTCAAGCCGCTCGAGGTGGAGGTCGGGGAGGTCGAGGTCGCTCTAGAGGGGGAGGCCAGGCCAGGTACTATGCTCTTCCGGCCCGGTCCGAGGCCATTGCTTCAGATTCAGTTATTACATGTATTGTTCCCGTTTGTCATAGGGATGCATCCCTATTATTTGACCCAGGCTCTACATATTCATATGTGTGTTCCTATTTTGCTTCACATCTAGGGATAGCCCGGGATTCTTTGAGTTCCCCTATTTATGTTTCTACTCCGGTGGGAGATTCTCTTGTTGTGGACCGCGTATATCGGTCATGTTTTCTTGCTATCAGTGGTTTTGAGACCAGAGTTTATTTACTTCTACTCAGTATGGTAGATTTCGTTGTTATATTAGGTATGGACTGGTTGTCTCCCTATTATGATATTCTTGATTGTCACGCCAAGACCGTAACACTGGCTATGCTAGGATTTCCGAGGTTAGAATGGAGAGGTTCCTTGGAGTATACTCCCTGCCGAGTCATTTCTTTTCTTAAGGCTCAGCGGATGGTTGAAAAGGGGTGCGATGCATATTTGGCTTATGTGAGAGATGTTAGTGCTGATACCCCTACAGTTGAGTCAGTTCTAGTTGTCAGGGACTATTCCGATGTATTTCCAGCTGATCTCACGGGTATGCCACCCGATAGAGACATTGATTTTGGCATTGACTTATTGCCGGGCACTCAGCCCATTTCCATTCCTCCCTATCTCATGGATCCTCCTGAGTTGAAGGAGTTGAAGGAGTTGAAGGAGCAGTTACAGGAGTTTCTAAAGAAGGGATTCATCAGGCCCATTGTATCACCTTGGGGCACTCCGATATTATTTGTGAAGAAAAAGGATGGATCGATGCGTATGTGTATTGACTACCGGCAACTGAATAAGGTGACAGTGAAGAACAGGTACACATTGCCTCGCATTGATGATCTATTTGACCAGTTACAGGGTGTTAGGGTGTTCTTCAAGATTGATCTACGTTCCGGTTATCATCAGTTAAAGATTCGGGAATTGGATATCCCGAAGACTGCCTTCAGGACCAGATATGGCTACTATGAGTTCCTTGTTATGTCATTTGGGCTGACCGACGCCTCAGCAGCCTTCATGCACCTGATGCACAACATATTTTGGCCTTATCTTGATACTTTCATCATTGTGTTCATTAATGACATCCTGATATATTCTAGGTCCTAGAAGGACCATGAGCAGCACTTGAGGACCGTGCTTTAGACATTGAGGGAGAAGAAGTTGTATGTCAAGTTTTCTAAGTGTGAATTTTGGCTTGATTCTGTGGCATTCGTAGGCCACGTGGTGTCTTCAGATGGGATCAAGGTAGATCTGAAGAAGGTGGTGGCGGTACAAAGTTGGCCCAGACCGTCCTTAGCTACTGAGATCCGCAGTTTCCTCTAATTGGCTAGGTATTATCGTCGGTTTGTGGAGGGATTTTCATCCATTTCAGCGCCTATGAATAGACTGACCCAGAAGGGTGCATCTTTTATATGGACTAAGGAGTGTGAGGAGAGCTTTCAGAAGCTCAAGACAGCCCTGACTGCAGCTCTTGTGTTGGTTTTGCCTACCTGATCCTGATCCTATACAGTTTATTGTGATGCTTTGAGGATTGGCTTGGGAGTGGTGTTGATGCAGGACGGTAGGGTGATTACCTACGCTTCTAGACAGTTGAAGGACCATGAGAAAAACTACTATGTTCATGATCTCGAGTTGGCAGTGATTATTCACGCCTTGAAGATATGGTGTCATTATTTATATGGTGTTCCCTATGAGATATTAACGGATCACCGGAGTTTGCAGCATATATTCAGGTAGAAGGATATAAATTTGCGCCAACGTAGGTGGTTGGAGTTGCTAAAGGACTATGACATCACTATATTATACCACCCAGGGAAGGCCAATGTGGTGGCCGACACCTTGAGTCGTCGAGCGGAGAGTTTGGGGAGTTTGGCATACCTTCATGCAGATGAGAGGCCTCTAGCCTTAGATGTCCAGTCCTTAGCCAGTCAGTTCGTGAGATTGGATATTTCTGAGCCTTGTCGGGTATTAGCTTGTGTGGTTGCTCGATATTCCTTTTATGACTGTATCAGAGAGCGCCAGTATGATGATCCCCACCTTTTGGTTCTTCAGGATAGATTCCGGCAGCATGATGCCAGAGATGTGACAATGGGAGATGACGGGGTGATGAGGATGCAGGGCCGTATCTATATGCCCAACGTGGATGGGCTTCGGGAGTTGATTCTTGAGGAGGCCCATAGTTCACGGTATTCCATCCATCCGGGTACCGCAAAGATGTACCAGGATCTGAGACAGCACTATTGGTGGCGAAGAATGAAGAAAGATATAGTGGAGTTTGTAGCCAAGTGTCTCAACTGTCAGCAAGTCAAATGGGAGCATCAGAGACCGGGAGGGTTACTTCAGCAGATTGAGCTTCCAGAGTGGAAGTGGGAGCGTATCACCATGGACTTTGTGGTTGGACTTCCTCGGATTTTGAGGAAGCATGATGCTATTTGGGTGATTGTGGATCGGCTGACCAAATCAGCCCATTTATTCCAGTACTGACTACATATTCATCGGAGAGGTTGGCAGAGATTTATATCAGAGAGATTGTTCTCCTCCATGCTATTTTAGTATCTATCATTTCAGACAGAGGTACAAAATTCACTTCACAGTTCTGGAGAGCCGTTCAGCAAGAGTTAGGCACCAGGGTAGAGTTGAGCACAACTTTTAACCCTCAGACGGACGCGCAGTCCGAGTGCACGATTTAGATTCTTGAGGATATGCTCCATGACTGTGTGATGGATTTTGGAGGGTCATGGGATCGGTAATTTCCTCTTGCAGAGTTTGCTTATAACAACAGCTACCAGTCCAGCATTCAGATGGCGCCGTATAAGGCTTTGTATGGTAGGTGGTGCAAGTCTCCTATGGGATGGTTTGAGCCGGGCGAGGCCCGATTATTGGGTACAGACTTGGTTCAGGATGCCCTGGACAAGGTGAAGGTGATTCAGGAGAGACTTCACACAGCTCAGTCCAGGNCATGAGGTTCAGGAAGAAAGGCAAGTTGAGCCCGAGATTTATTGGCCATTTTGAGGTGTTGCGACGTGTTGGGGAGGTTGCTTATGAGCTAGCCCTGACTCCCAGCCTAGCAGGAGTTTATCCGGTGTTCCACGTCTCCATGCTCCGGAAGTATCACGGTGACCCGACTCATGTCTTGGATTTCAGCTCAGTCCAATTGGACAAGGATCTATGATATGTTGAGGATCCTATGGCTATATTGGACATGGAGTTCAGAAAGCTCAGGTCAAAGGATATTGCGTCAGTAAAGGTTCAGTGAAGGGGTCAGCCAGTCGAGGAGGCGACTTGAGAGACCGAGCAGCATATGCGGAGTCAGTACCCTCATATTTTTCAAGCTTCAGGTATGTTTCTATGCTCGTTCGAGGACGAACGGTTTTCTTAAGAGGGGGAGGATGTAACGACCTGGTCGGTCGTTTTAAAAATTAGCGCCCTGATCCTTTATTAACTGCTTCTCCCATGTCTATTTATGTTATTGGAACTTGTCGGAGCGTTGAGTGATGAAACCGGGGTGATTTTGGACACATAGTCCATAAATGTGGAATTTAGCTTTTAAAAACTGGTCGTAGCTAGAGCTGTGTGAAGACGGACCCGGAATCGAATTCCATCGACTCCATTAGCTCCGTTGGGTGATTTCAAGGTTAGGAGCATGTTCGGAATGTGTTTCGAGGTCGGTTGTGGATTTAGGCTTGAATTGGCGAAAGTTAGAATTTCAACGATTTCGGCTTGTTGGCCCATGTCACTGAACGGGTTTTGAATATTGACAAATGTTGACAAGTTGAACCAGGTCCATCAAAGCATACACACCTGAATGGAGCAGTTGGCACAAGAATCATACAAGCATAGGAGATATCAGTGTTTGTTGAGTATCAAAGAACTAAGAGGATGTCTCCTAATACGAAAAGATTGCATACTGATGAAGAGAATAGAAGTTGAATTCAGCAAGGACGGAAACGAAGGAAGGGAGTTGAGTTTGATAACAACTTGCTCTCCCAGGTAAAATCGGACCAAAACTCAACAACTGACTTTATAAATACTCAAAGTATTACTGCTGAAATTTACGACACACAAAGACTAAATTGAATCAATTTCTGTAAGAAAAATTCCCATGATATTTGCAAGCAAAAGTATTGTGCAAAGGCTACAGTTCAACTAGAAGAAACAGTTCCATCTGCTTATCATTGAGTCTAGTTGGTTGTGGTAGGAGTTTTAACATTATATCTTTTCAGCTTTCTTAGAAGCAAATTATAATAGGTACACACTGTTCAAGTTAGAGTTAGCTTGAAGTACTGTAGAAATTAGCTAGAGGCTAGTTGATACAAAGAGTATTAGAGTTAGTCCTAGGATTACAAAAGAGTTTATTTTGTAAGTCTGTTTGGCTCAGAGTGTTTAGTGAAGTGTTTGAGCAAATCCTACTGAGGAGTAGGTCGTGGTTTTTTCACCTTTTGAGCCATGTGTTTTCCACGTAAAATATATGTGTCTTTACTTTACTGCTTTATTATTCCGCAAATAGTAGTAAGTAGTACACCAAGAAGAACCAGGTTCTTCTTATTAGACAGCACTCGAAAATTGTGTACTGCACAATTAATTTATAATATTGTGTAGTATTGAAGTGTAAAACATCAATTGGTATCAGAGCAGGTTATCCTTGAAAAGTCTAATATGTTAGAAAAGATCAAGATGAGTGCACCACCTGGGAACTGGGAAGGTCAATCAACAGCAAGGCCACCACTCTTCAATCACCAGTACTATTCTTGGTGGAAGAATAGAATGAAGGACCACCTTATTGGAGAGGACTATGATTTCTGGGACATAGTCACTAATGGACCACTCGCAACAATGAAGAAAACTGTTGAAGGTGTATATGTACCTAAGACTATGGCTGACTGCACGGCTGGAGATCTGAAGAAATGGGAGAAGAATGCCAAAGCAAAGAAGTGGGTAGTATGTGGATTAGGACCAGATGAATATAGTAGAATCCAAAGCTGCACCACTGCCAAGGAAATCTGGGATACTCTACAAGTAGCCCATGAAGGAATAGCTCAAGTGAAGTGGTCTAGAGGTACACTACTATACGCTCAGTATGAAAACTTCACTAGGAAAGAAGGAGAGACAATTCAGGAAATGTACACAAGGTTCACAACCTTGACAAATGAACTCGAGTCTCTTGGAAGAATCATACTTGAAGAAGACAAGGTAGAGAAGATCTTGACAAGGGTTCTGCCTATCTCCTAGGAAAGCAAGATCACTGCTATCCANTAATTCATAAACTTTCTCATGAGGAAGAAGAGCATATCCAGGGGAGAAAACTTCAATAAGTCAAAGGCACCAGAAAGATCAGCTAATGAGGGATGCTATAAATGTGGTAAGACTGACCATCTCATTAAAAACTGTCCTCAGTGGGAAGTAGAGTGGAAAAAGGAAAGATATGAGAGAAGGAACAGGAGGAAGGAATAGGTTCGAGCCAAGACAAATGCAACAAAGGCTATGGTTGCTGCTTGGGGGGAAATCTCAGATGAAGAATCAGAAGATGGTGAGACAGAAGATCAGGCTCTCATGGAAATTGGAGAATCTGATGAGGAGACTTATGAAGAACCAGAGGTAAGTGTCTCAAAACTTAAAACTATAATAAAGTTTTTATCTAAGGAGAAACTCTCTGAGTTGCTACTTGACTTCATAGATGATTCTGAGGAAACAACCAAAGAGAAGGATCAACTATCTAAAGAGTGTGCAATGCTAAAAGCAAAATGCATGGACCTGGAGATAAGGGTCAGTGAATCTGAAAAGAAAAACACTGTCTTGATGAACCAGGTTCATCCACTCGAAACTGAGATTCTAGAGCTAAAATCTGAAAACTTAAAGTTAAGACTAGGATCCAGTAAAAAGGTAGTTGATCACTCTCATGTCATGTTAGAAGAAAACATAGGAAAATTAAAAGATAAGATGTATGCCAAGGACGAGCAAATAAGAACTCTTAATGAACAACTTGGCAAAGTCAAACATGAATTATATTGAACCTATAAATGGAATAAATCCTCTGACGCCCTGATATGTCTTCAAGAGAATCACAGTAGCAATATAAGAGGGATTGATTTTGGGAGTCAATTTTCTAAGTGGGATCCCAAAATCAAGTATCTCACTCTCCCTGAAAATAAAATCTGCACCCATTGTGGGAAGACTGGCCACTATAAATATGAGTGTGATGTAAAAGAGAAGGCCAGTCAGAAAAATAAGAGATTCATTAAAAAGAAAAACTAGCTACCAAACTGGGCCAGAAAAAATCTGATTCATCCATTCTGTCATAGAAAAGGACCCAAACTAGTTTGGCTTCTTAAAACTAACCCCTAATTTCCTTTTGTAGGTTCAAGTGAGAGGAGGCAGCCAGATTTGGTACTTGGATAGTGGATGCTCAAAGCATATGACTGGGAACATGGAA
>ML371070.1:37362-81772 GCA_005239525.1 Nicotiana knightiana
ATAGATGGCTTGAAATATAGTCTGATCAGTGTATCACAACTATGTGAAAGAGGTAACCTGGTTGCTTTTACTTCCTCAAAATGTTTTGTGATTAACCAGCTTACTGACAAGATTGTTTTGCAGGGAAAAAGAATGAATAACATGTATGTCATAGATTTGTCCACACTGTCTGAAAATGAACTCACTTGTCTAAGTGTGTTGGACAGTGATCCCCTCCTGTGGCACAAACGACTTGGTCATGCAAGTCTAACTCAGCTTAACAAACTAGTCTCTAAGGACTTAGTGGTAGGACTTCCTAACATTAAGTTCAAGGAAGACAAAGTTTGTGAGGCATGTGCCAGGGGGAAGCAGGTAAGGTCCTCTTTCAAAAGTAAGAAAATAGTCAGTACCACCAGGACGTTGGAACTGGTTCATATGGATCTATGCGGTCCTATGAGAACTTTAAGTAGAGGTGGTAAGAGATATGTGATGGTGCGAGTTGACGATTTTTTCATGGTTCACTTGGACCTTATTCCTGTCATCTAAGGATGAAGCATTTGATATGTTCACCTCATTTGTTAAGAAAATTCAAAATCAATTGGGACATCAACAGGCATCAATAAGATCTGACCATGGTACTGAATTTGAGAATATTAAGTTTGTTGAGTTATGTGATGAACATAGTGTTAATCATAATTTTTCTGCTCCTAGAACCCCACAGTAAAATGGGGTTGTTGAAAGGAAAAACAGAACTCTAGAACACATGGCAAGAACCATGCTTCTATCAAGCAAACTACTTCACAGCTTCTGGGTAGAACCAATTAACACTGCATGCTACATTATTAATAGATGCATGACCAGATCTCTAGTAGAGAAAAATCCCTATGAATTACTTAAAGGGAGAAAGCCCAACATATCCCATCTTAGGGCTTTTGGATGCAAGTGTTATGTGCATAATAATGGCAAAGATTCTCTAGAAAAATTTGATCCCAGAAGTGATGAGGGAGTGTTCTTGGGATATTCAACACATAGCAAAGCTTATAAAATATACAATAAAAGAACTATGTGTGTAGAAGAAAGTGTACATGTTGTCTTTGATGAAACTAACACTTTATCTGAGAGACAGGAACCAGAAGATGAGGAGCTTGGACTGGTGAGGAGCAATGACCACATTGAAGCACCTATGACAGATGGAACAGGTGATGGACCAGGTTCAACAACCCCACGCAACTCGACAGGGGGAATTCTGCATGGAAATACTGGACCTGATCCTGTTCCACAACTACAAGACAACATGGAACAATCCAGAAGTGAACAACTGGTACTCAAACCACACAAATATCAGAGTTCTCACCCTCTTGAGAACATCATAACAGACTTGAGATCTGGAATCAAAACTAGATCCTCCTTGAAAAATTTGTGTGCGTTTGATGCATTTCTATCCTTGATTGAACCAAAAAACATTGTTGAAGCCCTGCAATATGCTGATTGGGTAACAGCCATGCAAGAAGAGCTGAATCAATTTGAAAGGAGCCAAGTATGGCACTTGGTAACCAGGCCACTAGACAGATCAGTAATTGGCACCAAGTGGGTCTTCAAGAACAAGCTCGATGAGGATGGAACTGTTACAAGAAATAAGGCTAGACTGGTTGTTCAAGGATACAACCAAGAAGAGGGAATTGACTATGACGAGACTTTTGCTCCCGTGGCAAGATTGGAGGCAATCAGGCTTCTTATAGCATTTGCTGCACACATGGAATTCACTCTTGATCATATGGATGTAAAGAGTGCCTTTCTTAATGGCTATTTTAAGGAAGATGTATTTGTAAAATAGCCTCCTGGTTTTGAAAGCAAAGAGTCACCTGATCATGTATATAAACTTGACAAGGCTATCTATGGTCTCAAGTAAGCGCCTAGATCTTGGTACGAGGGATTGTCAAGATTCCTGCTGGAACATGGGTACAAACGAGGCAAGATAGACAGTACTTTGTTCCTAAAGTAAAAGGGAACAGATCTTCTGATTGTGCAAATATATGTTGATGATATCATATTTAGGACAACTACTGAAAAGCTTAGCAAGGAATTTGCTACATTAATGGGGAGTGATTTTGAAATGAGTATGATGGGTGAGCTAACCTTCTTCTTAGGCTTGCAAATCAAATAAACTCCACGTGGCACAATGATACATCAACAGAAGTATGTGAAAGAACTCCTCAAGAAATTTAAAATGGAGGATTCAAAGAAGATAGATACCCCAATAGCCAAAGCTACAAAATTTGATGTGGATGAACCTGGTTCATCCGTTGATCAGAAGACATACAGAGGGATGATTGGGTCTCTACTCTATCTTACTGCAAGTAGACCTGATATTGTGTTCAGTGTGGGACTATGTGCTAGGTTTCAAGCCAATCCAAAGGAGTCTCACCTCACTGTAGTAAAAAGAATTTTAAGATATCTGAAGGGCACCACTAAACTGTGCCTTTGGTATCCTAAAGGTAGTAATTTTGACGTAGGATATGCTGATGCTGACTATGCAGGTTTCTTGGTTGACAGGAAAAGTACTTCAGGCATGGATCACTTTTTGGGATTCTTCCTTGTCTTTTGGGCCACCAAGAAACAAAATTCAGTAGCCTTGTCTACTGTTGAGGCTGAATATGTGGCTGCAGTCTCTTGTTGTGCCCAGTTTCTATGGATCAAGCAACAACTCCTGAACTTTGGTATAGATGTGGGATGCATTCCTATTTACTGTGATAACACTAGTGCATTTAGTATGACTAATAACTCGGTTCATCACAAGAGAACTAAGCACATAGATGTTAGGCACCATTTCCTGAGGGATAACTATGAAAAAGGAATGATCTCAATCGATTTATGTGCCACTGATCGTCAAATTGCTGATATATTTACCAAAGCATTGAGTAGGGAGCATTATGAGAGAAACATGCTTGAATTAGGGATGATTAAGATCACCTAATTGAAAAACAGAATTGAAAAAAAAATGGAAGTTTTTTTTTTTCTAGAAATTTTAGTTAGGTACTTAATCAGATTAATTATTACTCAGTACTATGTCTTTATTGTCATACTCTTTTTCCATGTATTAATATGATCCCCTAGTCACTAATGATGTTTCTCTATCTTTGTGAATTGAGGCAAAATAAAGATTTTTTACATGATGAACCTGGTTCATCCATGCTGGTTTACGTGACTGACAAGGTACGTTCTCATCTCCATACATGTATTAATTCAAGTACAGTAATACATGAGCAGAACTCTATCCATTTATGTTTCAAATTCAATTCTCGTACTTACCCAAATAATGAACCAGTTTCAAGAAGTCCCGTCTCAATTAATTAGCCTACTGTTAAGGGGAAAGTAACTTTCTAATCAATGTCCAATCGCTGATAGTTCTTAATCGATTAGGATCCTACTTGGGTTAATACACTTCAGTTGTAATCTCCCCAGCCACAAGCTATAAATAGTCCATCATTACCCATTGCGCATAAAACAACAGTCGAACCTTGTTCAACTTATTCAACTCAAAATCCCTACTGCCTATTATTTTCTTCTCTCTCTAACAAAATCAAAATCATGTCGTCTCCTCCACCAGCTTCTTCTGACTCATCACCAAACAGAGATTATGATGGGGGAAACTATGAATCCAACTCAACTCCCTCAGTCTATAGTTTCGAGTCTCCTGAAAAATCATCAACCCCAGAACACTCTACAATCCCTTAACCCACACCAAACCCTACCTCAGCCCCCAAAACCCATCGTGTTAAGGTTCTTGCATGTAAATCTGTGGCTTCTGGTTCAAGAGCAA
Source organism: Nicotiana knightiana (assembly GCA_005239525.1). Classification (NCBI taxonomy): domain Eukaryota; kingdom Viridiplantae; phylum Streptophyta; class Magnoliopsida; order Solanales; family Solanaceae; genus Nicotiana; species Nicotiana knightiana. The sequence goes on from ML371070.1 coordinate 41,162, forward strand.
AATTCGTGGAAGAATTGTTACGTGCTAAGGAAGGCTCCAAACTAGAATCATCCAATGATTCATTCAAATCAGCCAATGAACACGAAGCACCTGGTTCATCCAGTGCTGAGAAAGGTAATACTGAAGTTACCTCTGATTTAAATTCTGCTGAAAATCGATTTGTGTTGGTGGGGACTGTGGTGGATGTGGAAGTGCCAAGAAGGCAAAGAAAATTTGGGAAAGACAAAAATATTGAGAACGAGGGTGAAGTAGATGTGAGGGGATCCGGGGAGGATGGTACCACGCTTGCAATTTGTGGCCCCATTCTTGAAATCTTGAAGAAGATGTCATGGTTTTAGGGGGAACTACTGAAGTTGAGTAAGTTGCTGCTGGGTTGGAGAAGTTAATGAAGGAAATAGATGAATATGTTTCTTCTGGGGAAGAAACTTTGGCTGAAAGACTGAAGAAGCTGGGGGACTCATACAACCCCAAGAAGAGAAGGACTCCAAAGTCTAAAAAGTCTAAAGCCTCAGTTACTTCAAAGAAAAGGAAGACTGTTGATTCTGTGGGTATACCTATTCTTAGAGTACGTGCCACGATAAATATTGTACGAGAAGAGGAGGAGAAATTGGAAAAATCTCTGCAAGAGAGAAAAAGAAAGAAGGTAGAGAAGGGGAAAGCAAAGGTAGGGGAACCTGTTATTATTGACGATGAATGGTTGTTGGACCTGGTCCAACAAGAAGAGGAGGCTGCTCCAATAGTTATCAAGACACCCAAGCCCAAAAAGGCTAAGACTGCTTCAAAGAAGTCAGCTACTGTGTCCATCACCACTAGGAGTACTGCTTCGAGGACAAGGTCTAAGATAAAGAAGGTGAAGAAAGTACACAAGGCAGAGATGGCCTTGTTTAGATGGAATGGCCTCAGATCTCAATATCACCAGATTCTTCTGCGACAATGAGAAGGAGCTTGAACCTAGGGTTGTGTACAAGAGTGGGATGAAGGCTGAGCACAAGATGCTTTTTGAATTTGTGATCAAATTCCTGCCGCCCAGACAAGAACAAAGACACACTGCTAACTACATGGATTTAACCCTCAAGGAGTGTCTGTACAGAGGCAAGCAGATCATGGCCAGCTTTTATCATCCAGCTCTTGGACAGAGTGGTGAATGGAACCAAAGCCCATGTGATCCCTTATGTCTTTATTCTGACTGTAATTCTTGCTCATTTTGGATTTCCTACAAAGAAGGCTGAGATGGCTACTGCTAAGGATTTATTTGGGAAGGACACTCTGTTGTCTTGTGATTATACTGTCAATGCACCAGCAAATGAACCTGGTTCATCTCGGAAGCTACCAGTCAACAGCAAGGTCCGTACTCTGGTGCAAGAAAGCGAGTTAAAGGATATGGAGATCCTTCGATTGAAGTCTCGCTTAGTTGAGGTGGAAGCTGAGAGTGATGCTCTCAAAGCTGCGTTAGCAAAGGACAAGGAGAAAAATGAAGGTGTTTTACACCAAATGTTGTCCCTTCTACAAACCAAGAACCCAGCCTCATCTGCACCCTCTCAGCCTTAGGAATGTCCAGTGCTATCCCCTCCAAACCTATCAAATGCCCAGTTCGGGACAGTGTCTAGTTTTTGTTTAAGTTTTTATTATGTTTTTCTCATGTTTTGGCTGTTTTGATTTTAATCTATTTTGGTGCTGATCATCCCTGTTAATCAATGAAAGCTTGCTGTTTTGAAAAATGTCTCAATTTCTGATTTAGCTTACATTATTAGTTTCTTGTGTTGATTAATCATGTTTGCACCTACAGTTACCTAAATTGGCCATGAGTAAGAATTAAAAACTGGTAAGTTTCATTTTGCAACTTTTCGATGATGTCAAAAGGGGGAAGATGTGCATAGGTGATATTTATAACCTAATGAACCTGGTTCTCAATGATCAATGTTTAAACTGGTATGATTAATGCTTAAAAATATACAAAGTGTTTGAAGTGTATACAGGATAAAACCACAGAGTCTGTCATCATCAAAAAGGGGGAATTTGTTGGCCCATGTCACTGAATGGGTTTTGAAGATTGACAAATGTTGACAAGTTGAACCAGGTCCATCAAAGCATACACACTTGAATGGAGCAGTTGGCACAAGAATCGTACAAGCATAGGATATATCAGTTTTTGCTGAGTAACAAAGAACTAAAAGGATGTCTCCTAATAAGAAAAGATTGCAAACTGATGAAGAGAATAGATGTTGAATTCAGCAAGGATAGAAACGAAGGAACGAAGTTGAGTTTGATAAGAACTTGTTCTCCCAGGCAGAATCGGACCAGAACTCAACAACTAATTTTATAAATACTCAAAGTATTACTGCTGAAATTTACGACACACAAAGACGCACAAAGACTAAATTGAATCAAGTTCTGTAAGAAAAATTCCTAGGATATTTGCAAGAAGAATTATTGTGCAAAGGCTACAGTTCAACTAGATGAAACAGTCCCACCTGCTTATCGTTGCGTCTAGTTGGTTGTAGTAGGAGTTTTAACATTGTATCTTTTCAGCTTTCTTAGAAGCAAATTATAATAGGTACACACTGTTCAAGTTAGAGTTAGCTTGAAGTACTGTAGAAATTAGAAGGTTAGTTGATACAAAGAGGATTAGAGTTAGTCTTAAGATTACAAAGATTTTATTTTGTAAGCCCGTTTAGCTCAGAGTGTTTAGTGAAGTGTTTGAGAATATCCTACTGAGGAGTAGGTCGTGGTTATTTCACCTTTTGAGCCAGGTGTTTTCCACATAAAATATCTTTGTCTTTACTTTACTGCTTTATTATTCCGCAAATAGTAGTAAGTAGTACACCAAGAAGAACCAGGTTCTTCTTATTAGACAGCACTCGAAAATTGGGTACTGCACAGTTAATTTATAATATTGTGTAGTATTGAAGTCTAAAACATCACGGTCGATAGGTAAGATTTTAATATCGGACTCAGAATGGAATTTCGAAAGCGACAGCTGGTCCGTAATGTCATTTGTGACCTATGTGCAAAATTTGAGGTCATTCGGATGAGTTTAGATGTGTTTCGGCATCGGATGTGAATTCTAGAAATTTCTTAAGTTCTTAGGCTTGAATCTATGCATAATTGATGATTTTGATGTTATGAGATGTGTTTTTAACGCTCGCCCAAGTTTGAACAAGGTACTAGGGTCAGTTGGTAGGTTTGGTTGAGGTCCCGAGGGCCTCGGGGTTGTTTCGGATGCCCAACGGGTGAGTTTGAGAAGTTGAGAAATAGCTGAACCATTCTAGTTCTGGTGTCTCGCACCTGCGATGGTATTTCCACAGGTGTGACACGCAGGTCAGGGGGTGCCGCAGGTGCACCCCAGGCCATTAAATGAATTTTCGCACCTGCGATGGTATTTCCGCAGGTGCAGGCACGCAAGTGCGAAAAGGGTGCCGCAGGTGCGACCCAAGGACACTTAATAAACTTCTGCACCTGCAATTGGGTTTCCACAGGTGCGGCACTACAGGTGCCATCCCAGTGTCGCAGATGCGAAATGTCTGGGCAGTTTATACCAAAAATTCGAGTGTTTGAATTTCATTATTCGAAAATCGATTGTTAGCTCGGAACTTGGCGATTTTCAGTGGGATTTGAAGAGGAGGATCATAGGTAACGTTTTCTAACCTTAATCCCTTTATATATCGTTAATCTCTATCATTTTCCTCAATCTAATCAATGAAATTTGATGAAAAACCATGAGAATGGGATGAAATTTTCCCAAGTAGAAATCTAAGGATTTAGGGAGATTTAAACGTCGAATTTTGTTGATTCTTGTTCGAGTGGGTTCATGAGCGAATGGGTGTTCGGGAAATATAAATTTACCTGATTCCGAGTCGTGGGCCCGGGGGACTTTTTGGGCGAATTTCCTAATTTCGTGTATTAGCTTATAAATAATTTGCTATTTTGTTACCTTGAAGTGATATTTACATCATGCAATCGATTTGAATAGATTTGAGCCACCCGGAGTCAGATACTCATGGAAAGAGCATGGTATTGAGTTGATTAGCGCAGTCAAGGTAAGTGGCTTGCCTAATTCTGTGTTGGGAACTTTTCCTTAGGCATTTTATACTGATTTTGTTACGTGGACGCCGTGTACGTGAGGTGACGAGTGCGTACACGGGTCATTGTTGCTAAAATCCTATTTTTACTCCCATAAAATCGCTCATTTTCATTCATATATTACTGTTTCCTATCTTAATTGAGTAGATAGCCTAAGATTAAGCATGTCTACCTGTTCTGACTTGATTTCCTCTTATTTGCTACTAGTCACATCAAGCTTAGGTATTTTACTCTATTCTTGCCTGTTGTTTTCCTGGGCTGTTTAATTAAGCCATAATTGACATACTTATGCTTTGCACATTTAAATTGGGACTACGGACCGAGATTCGGGAGCTTTCCCCCTGTACTGCATTTCATATTTAAATTGGGACTATGGACCGAGATCCGGGAGCTTTCCCCCGTACTAAAATTCATATTTAAATTGGGACTACGGACAGAGATCCGGGAGCCTTCCCCCTGTACTTCATAGCATATTTATATGGGGACTACGGACTGAGATCCGGGAGCTTCCCCGTGTACTGCATTGCACATTTACTGTTGAGATATATGATGTGATGAGCCGAGGGCTCTTTCTGTTATTAAATCTTTCCGTTTTCGTTAATCCTGTTTATCATTGCTTATCTATTTTTCACTGTTTTAAATTGTATATTGACTTGTTTTACAAACCCAATAGGGCCTCAACCTGACCTCGTCACTACTTGACTGGGGTTACGCTTGGCACTTACGTAGTACCGAATGTGGAGTACTCACGCCCTTTCCTGTGCATGTTTTCCCCATGTGCAGATCCAGGTACCAGTACCCCGTATCGTGGCTAGGAGACGTCCTATAAGTAGCCAGGAGACCGCGAGGTAATTCTGCAGCGTCCGAAGAATCCAACGAGTCCCCTTCTACTCTAGTATAGGCATAGAAGACTTGTATATTTTTCCACTGTTTCATTGTATAGAGCTACATTTAGTACAGAGCTTGTGACTATGGTGACATTCCGGGTTTTGGGAAGTAAAAATGTATATGCTGAGCAGCTACGTTATATCTACTTGAGTTCTAATCTGTCTTTATTTTATTGATTCTGTCATTTTCGCAAATTTTAGGCTTACCTAGTCATAGAGACTAGGTGCCGTCACAATACCTTTCAGAAGGTAAATTGGGTTGTGACACAAACTTGGCCTTAAAGGCCAACCTGAAGGAACCAAGTGTTCCAATATTGCTCTAAACACTTCCGAATCCCGGATCATCCGCCCCTGCAAGTCATAAATCACAATAAGCCGCTATGGGAAGTTTCATTTAGGGGAACGGGGTCCGATAATGCAAAACGACAGGTCGGGTCGTTACACCAACACTCTGACCCAATTTTTAAACCTGTCCAACCCCTCAGATCTAATCCTGGTCGTTGAGCTCAAAATATCAACGGTCTAGGATCATTTTCCTTTTTTAATTACACCAAACGACCCCTAACCCGAGTCAGTTTTTTTCAACCCCGTCGCCCATGTTTACCTCTTCCTCTCCTCTCTCCCAAATTCTCCCTAACCCTAGCCCGCCGTCACCGGAAACCCTTCAATCCATGGGGTTTCCCTTTGATTTTAGGCCCCAACTGGCCTCATATCTTCACTGGTTGTTCGATTTCGTTGTTGTTTGATGGAATCTCAAAGAGATTCAACTAGACTTGGTCTGAAACCTTTCATTTTTCTTGATGAACCTGTATGTGTTCATCTTTGTGTTTGTGAGTGCTATTATCTTCATGTTTATGGCTTAAATCTATGGTTCCAAACTGGATTTTTTCTCACCTCTGTCATTTTTAAAACCCTAATCTCTTACTATTCGAGCCGATTCATATCTTTATAGATCTGAGATGTTTTTGAATTTAGCTGATATTTCTCTTTAAAGATCTTTTGTTTTTTTTCTTATTATTAACCAATTTTTTGTTTTCTCTAAAGCTAGGGTTTCATCTTTAAGTTTCTGCAAAAAATCTAAAAAATTTTAAATGTTTAACTCTGGTTCTCTTTACTTGTTCGACTGATTTTCATGTCTATGTTCTAATATGTTTCTAATTACCTCACTACTTGTTCTGATATTTGCCCATTATTCTTCGTCCTGTCAATTAACAGAGGATAACTGATTTATTTCGCCTAATTAGGGTTCGAAATATATTTTTCTGTTAAGATTGGTATTTCTCTGTGATTTTTACTTATTTTTCATTATTCGTGACTCATAATTGGTACTACTTGCCTTAATTATGTTACTAGCCTATTTATGGAATTTGGTTGTTTTAACCAGCCCCTAAATGGTCTCTGATTTATTTGTTTACCTTATTAAACCTCTAACTTGGCGGTTAATTGATTCTCCCTACTTTAAGGGGTGTTTTCCAGATTCTGTTGAATTACTTGATTGAGTTTAGCCCCAATTAACTGGTTAATTTTATTCGCATGCCTTATTTGTGAACTCTAAATCTTCCTTGCCTTATTTTTCTACTCTGTTGAATGCTATATAAACCCCCATTCTGATTTTTCAAAACACACGAACACACATAGAAAGACACAGAAACACACACAAACTCTTGCTCTTACTTACACACTCTCAATTGTAGTTCTTTTTGTTACTTCTATTTGCTGCTCTGTCTAGCCGGCTGAAAGACAAGGCTAGACTCTTGGATCCTATTTGCTTCACTTTTCTGTTGCTATCTCTTAACTGGTACGCATCCACTTCTGTTATCATTCTATATGTTATGTAGTTAGACTTCAACATACTTCTATCTGCCTTATGTTTTCTGTTTATTACTCTTAACCAGCATGACCTAATTCCGATTAACTTGCCCTGTCCTATATGTTAGTATGGTTAGTATACTTTCACATATTCCTGTTTGATACATGACACTTGTTTACTTGTTTCTCAACTAGCATGCCTCAAATCATGTCCTGTTTTATGTGTTGATAATTTACCTTAGCATGTTTCTGATTAATTCTTGATTTCTATATACTTCTTTCAAGGATAATGCGCTTAAACTCCTGCTACCCTTTCTGTATGATTGTCTGATTAGTAACTTAACTTCAGCATGTTGCTCTCTTTTTAATACATGTCTATATGCTCACCTAGTAATAGTTAATGAACTAAGTCAATTCCAACCATGGGAAACCTTGTTTGACTTAATTATGACTCTGTTCTGTCTATGATTCCAGTGTTCCTGGTCATTTTTTAACTACTGGAATTCATGTCCGAATTCAGTCTGCTAAGTGTGGTTATGTTTGTAGTTTTTAATCTTGTAATATGTTTCTATTAACTTCTAAAGAAACCAAACTGTTTTTTCTGAATTTATCTCCTACTTTTACATACTTTTTTCAACTCCTACTCGTAGATCTCTAGGGTCCTGCACCCCCCAGTGTGAGCACTGCCTAGGAGTCCGTGAGACTCCTCCAAACTCTGACACACTGGGGCTGGCCTTCCAAACTTGTTCACAAAACTGTTTCTTTGAAAAGGTTCTGGTGTGAGCATTGCCCGGGGTCCTTGAGGCCCTTGGGAACTTTGACGCACCAAAAGCCCATTTGGTGTATTATGAACTACTGGTGTACTCTAGATTTGATTGAAGGCCTGGCTTCCAGGTTTACTTTAGGCCTGTCAAGGCTCCCTATAGTATAGTGATTTTCATTATGTAATTCATTTGTATTGGTCTGTAATAATAATCTCTGTAAAACAGATATGGGGGTTATTAGTGAAGCAGGGGAAGGATTCTTATATACCTTTGTTGGGTTCGAGTAGAAATCATGCCTATAGGTTGCGTGATGATTCTTTATATGCATGTCACTAGAAACCATTCCTATAGGACTTATCCAGTTATTTGTAATCCTGAATTTTCACTTTGCAATCCTAGAAATCCTGCTTCTAGTTATTTTTATCAATTCTGCATCAAAGAACCATATTTTCAGAATCTCCATGTGTGCATTAGAAATCATGTTTTGTAGGATCTTCCTTATTGAACTTGCTTGGTAACTGGTTAACCCGCCTAAATATCATGCCTATAGGAAATGTATAAATCAGTTTCAAAACTTATATATCATGCCTATAAGAAATGTGTGTGTAAATCAGTTTTAACGCTCAGATATCATGCTTATATGGAAACATATAAATCAGTTTCTGCATTTAGATATCACACTTATAACCCATTCCAGCACTTAGAAAGCATGCCTATAGGAGCTAAAAGATAAAATCTGTCTGTTAAAAAATAGTAACTGGTTTACAACTTAGATATTATGTATATAGGATTCTTCCCGGTTATCACTTAGGCAAGCCTGAAGGATAATTAAAATCCTGGGTTTTAAAATTGTGATTGCTTGATGTTTGAAAACGTGCCCAGATTCAGAGTAAGTAACAGAATCAGTAGGCAAACTGATAGGTACTCACTGCCCCGCCTTAATAAAACTGTTATATATTCTATTTATGCTCATTTAGATATCCTGCCTATAGGATCCTGAAATCATAAAAATTGCTTGAATATCGTGCACCTGTTTGTCTATTTGTGGAGGTAAATATGAGCCCCCTTAATTGCTACTTATGTGATAGTCCTACTTGATTTTTGTTTGTCGCTTAGTTTTCTCCTTTTAATCAACATAGGTGAGTCTAGAACCACCTTAAATAAAGGTCCTAAACACCTCTAGGGCCATAGGTAAGGGACGGGTAGCGCACGCATAAGGTACGTACTGGATGTTATTAGAACGCTTAGGTAATAATTGAAAAGGGGAGGGTAACTAGGTATTAAAGGAGATTATGGCATGTGCGCTAATGCTACCGTAACACCTCAATTTGGGGAAGGTTACCGAGTATTGCATGGAAGTGATCCTATAGGCTAATAAACTTAGGACCCCTTTAATTCCTGTTTTAAAGTAATCTTTATTTGTTTAAACTGCTTTATTTCCTTAAAAGACTAATTCACTTAAATTAAGTTTGGCTGGGACCCACCGTTGTGGACCTCGAGGGGTGCCTAACACCTTCCCCTCGAAGTAATTTTGAGCCCTTACCCAATCTCTGGTGATGTAAATCGGTTTATGAGTTATTTGATTTAGGTGCCCTAACTCACCTTAACCCGTTAGGCGGTGACTCTTCAAATCTCATACCCCGTCCAAAAAGGAAGGGAGTTGTCCCAAAATCTCGAAAACGAACTCCGCGAGGAAAAGGGGGCACGACTTTTAGTTTAGTTCCAATTGAAGCCTTTTCGTTGCTTTGTCAATTTTATGATTGGGTTAAGTTTGAGTATTTGAGTTTGTATTGATAAAATTCGAAATTAAAAAAAGTTTAGGACATAGCTGGAAAACACAACTACTCTGCTTTGTGTCGGAATTTGGTGAAAAGATAACCGTTTTGGCACACAAAAGTTAGTCCATTGGAAAAAATTTGGTGAACCAAAATCTGTCCAAAAGAACTTATTTTTCCTATTTAAAGAGCTCATTCTTTGATAATCTATCACACATCTACTAGAAATCTCTCAGTTTAAGAACACCAAACAACTTAAAGGTAAGAAATATCAGTTGAACATGATATACTAAGCTGAAACTTTGAGCTCTTCGTGAGTGTTAATGAGATTGTAAAAACTCGTGAAAAACATAGAGATCTTTGAGGAGATTTCTGGAATCATTAACTATTAGTTTCCTTTGCTTCTTGCTGGGATTTCTGGGGGATTCTTAGGTTCTGCTACAGCTGATTTGTTGTTGTTTTCACTGTCGTTACTGCTGGTTCTATTTGTTAGTTCAAGTAGCTTTGGTATCAAAAGTCTTCTTGTTGTTTCTTTCCTCGAAATTCTGCCACTAGGTATTTTTTTCTAAGTTGTGCATTGTATTCTGTGAGAAGAATGAATGAGAACATGTTGTATTGAAGTTTCATCTCCATTATTGATGTTTATTTAGTTTAATATGCATGAGAAAGTATGACTTTTGTGTGTTTAAATTTTGAATGTATTGTCCTATCGCTTTTGGGTTTCAAATATACTAAGCATGAAAATCATTTGGTAGATTGCATTATGCCTAAGTTAGAAAAGGATGAATTTACTGTAACGACCCGGTCGTTCGTTCCGAGAGTTATAGCTCGTTTCCCCCATTTCTGCTTATTTATGTGTTGTTCAACTGTGTTGAGTTGTATCGAGTTGGTAGGTTTGGGTTCGTAGTAGTTATGGAAGGAAATGAACAATTACTCTCTTAATTAGAAAGCTAAATGAGAAAAGTCAACCGAAAATTTATTTATGAGTAAATGAATTCGGAATGTTTATTTTATGGCGAAATTGAGTTTTTGGCGATTTCTGGTCGACAGTGGAAATTAGCTATTGGGGTCAGAATGGAATTCCGGAAGTGGGAGCAGGTCTGTAGTATAATTTTGGATGTGTGTGCAAATTTTCAGTTCAATCGGATGTGTTTTGGGTTGTTTCGGCATCAGTGGTGGAATCAAGAAATTTCTTAGTTCGTAGGCTTGAATCCGAGGTGAATTTGGTTTTTTGGCATTGTTTTGGGTGTTTTGAATGTTCGACTAAGTTTTAATAAGGTTATGAGATGTGTTTTCATGTTTGGTTGAGGTCCCGAAGGCCTCGGGTGAGTTTCAAGTGAGTTTGCACAAGATCTAACTTCAAACGAGCATAGATCTCAATATATGAATAGTTATATGGTTCTTTGAGTCTAGTTTCCAACTCATCAAACCGTTCATCAATTGGATATTTCTACAAGAAGTTATGACCTTTTTACTAAATGGTCATAGAACAGCTACGCGAGTCTGCGTAGCCTACGCACCATTGCGTAGGCAAAATCAGCATGGAAGTGAAGGGAGGGTTAATCTGCGTAGCCAATCTACGTAGGCTACGCAGACAGCCTACGTATCTCATTTTCTATAAATCAAGGGAGCTTCGGGGAGAGAGAAAAATATAACATTTTTGGGCTAAGTTTTGGATTCTGGAGGAGTGCCACCGCATTCTTCGTACTATGGGTATTGTGGATACGAATGGGGTTGCTTTCATTACATTCCAGCTCGAGGGAGCGGCTTATCAGTGGTGGCGAGCATATGAGTTAGGTAGCCCGGCTGAGTCAGCTTCACTTACATGGGGTCAGTTTTCAGAGATGTTCTTGAGCGAGTTTGTACCTCAGTCTCTCTGAGATGCATGGCGCCCGGAGTTTGAGCGGCTACGCCAGGGCACTATGTCAGTATCAGAGTATGCCGTCAGATTCAGTGATTTGGCCAAGCATGCACCTGCTTTGGTTGCTACAGTTAGAGAGCGTGTTCGTAGATTCATTGAGGGCCTCAGGCGTGATATTAGGTTTAGCATGGCTCCAGAGTTAGAGTCGGATGTTTCATTTCAGCAGGTGGTAGGGATTGCTCGCAGAGTTGAGGGCATGCTGGATCATGAGAGAGATGACAGGTGGGACTGTAGAGGGAGGACAGACGAGGTCAGGAGAGAGAGGGCAGAGAGGTGAGAAGGCCTCGTAGGCCGGAGAGATCTATTGGTCCTTATTATGGAGGCAGGGTACGACACGGTAGAGGTTTTATGGGCCAGCCAGTTCAATTTGCATTACCGGCTTCGCATGGAGTTTCAGGTACTCATGGGTCTCAGAGTACTCGTACGAAACAGTTTCAACAGCCACGTCAGTAGAGAGGTTGTTTTGAGTGTGGAGATATCAGCCACAGGGTGAGAGATTGTCCCAGGCTCCGGGCAGATGTGTTACAGCAGGGCATTCCGGTGAGTAAAGGGCGCCCAAGAGGGGGAGGCCCGGCCCGTTGATGTGTTTTGTATAGTAGGCTGGAGGCCGTTGTGCCAGATGTTATAGTACAGGTATGTTTTGATTTGTTACAGGGGCACCATTTGTAATTCATTATAGCTCTGCTGGTCGGGACGAGTTCCCTCATTTGTTGTTTCGTTTATGAGTGAGTTACATGCTTTGCACTCTATTTTCGTGTTTGCTCCCGTTGGGAGTTTCATGTGAGTGGTATCCTACGTCTATTGTTGTTTCTATTCATTATTGAGAGATATGAGACTAGTAGTAAATTCATGTTGTCCAGTACGGTAGGTTTGATGTGATTCCTGAGTATAGTGGTTACAAGTTGTGATTCTTATGCTCCACTGGTATGGGGGCCAGCACGTGTTGTAATTTTGTTGAAGGAAGTGATCTAGTGAAAAGTTCCAGTTGGTGGGATATATATATATATATATATATATATATATATATATATATATATATATATATATATATATATATATCCTATTTGTGATTTAGATTTGAGGGCGAAACCCTCGTGATTTCATGTGATTTGAAGTGTTTGAACCGGGCTGTGTACTGTGATAGAAGTTATATCAGGACGGGGTCCTTGTGATTCGTTTATATGCTTTGATTCTTTCCTTTTTATATTTTTTTTTAGGTTAGAATTGATAGAGAGTTGTGCCTGTCGGGCTTGTTTGATAGTTTCCTTATGTGTTCTCTTTTCGTATTCAGTCATTTTCGTTCTAAGCTCCTTAGTTTAGCTTGCGGGATGTGTGCCCGGTGGTGTTAGTTGTGGTTTGGTGATTTGGGTGTCAAAGTATGAGGTCCTCGTGTTTCTTGCATTATTATCAGTGTGATGGAGGTTTGAAACAGAGTTTTATCAGATATGAGGCTAATTGTCGGTACTGAGTTCATTTCGGGCAGCTATTGTGATCAGAAGTGTTAGTAACGACCCATTTGTGGTGTGTTATGTTGTGTGGGCGTACCTTGTGGGTGTAGGCATGAGTTGAGGTAGCTGGTTGAGACTGATACGTATATGGATTTATAATCGGGTCTTGTGGAAATGAAGAGAAGGTGAGAATTTGAAGTCCGAGGCTTATCGGTGTTAGTAAAAAGGCTAAATAGCAGTTGATAAGGTGTCGTCAGGATTATGTAGATTGGGGTGACGTGGTATCGCCCGCGGGTGTATTTTGGAGGTGTGCATTCAATGATTGGATGAGTTCGAGGCAAATCTTTGCACGTTCGAGGATGAATGTTTGTTTAAGACGGGGAGAATGTAACGACCCGGTCGTTCGTTCTGAGAGTTATAGCCCTGTTTCCCCCATTTCTGCTTATTTATGTGTTGTTCAACTGTGTTGACTTGTATCGAGTTGGTAGGTTTGGGTTCGTAGTAGTTTTGGAAAGAAATGAACAATTACTCTCTTAATTAGAAAGCTAAGTTAGAAAAGTCAACCGGAAATTTATTTATGAGTAAACGAATTCGGAATGTTTATTTTATGGCGAAATTGAGTTTTTGGCAATTTCTGGTCGGTAGTAAATTATCTATCGGGGTCGGAATGGAATTCCAGAAGTGGGGGCAGGTCCGTAGTGTCATTTTGGATGTGTGTGCAAATTTTTAGGTTAATCGGACGTGTTTTGGATGGTTTCGGCATCATTGGTGGAATTTAGAAATTTTTTAAGTTCGTAGGCTTGAATCCGAGGTGAATTTGGTATTTTGGCATTGTTTTGGGTGTTTCGAAGGTTCGACTAAGTTTTAATAAGGTTATGAGATGTGTTGGCATGTTTGGTTGAGGTCCCGAGGGCCTCGGCTGAGTTTCAAGTGAGTTTGCAAAAGATCTAACTTCAAACGATCATAGATCTTAATATATGAAGAGTTATATGGTTTATAACCTATCAAAGTAAAGCTCTTTGAGTCTAGTTTCTAACTCATCAAACTGTTTATCAATTGGAGATTTCTACAAAAAGTTATAACTTTTTTACTAAATGGTGACAGAACAGCTACGCGAGTCTGCATAGCCTACGCACCATTACGTAGGCAAAATCAGCATGGAAGTGAAGGGAGGGTTAAGCTGCGTAGCCAATCTGCGTAGGCTACGCAGACAGCCTACGTAGCTCATTTTCTATAAATCAAGGGAGCTTCGGGGTGAGAGAAAAATATAACATTTTTGGGCTAAGTTTTGGATTCTAGAGAGAAGGTGGAAATCCCTCAATCCAAATACATATCAAAGGTGAGTTTTATGATATTTTTGTAATGGATTAACACTAGTTAATGGTAGTATTAACATCTACATGGATTGAAACTCATAGGAATTTCTCTAATCATCAAGAATCATTCAAAAGGGTTCAAGTTAGGGTTTTATCTACAAGAGGTAAATTCTCCACCCTACACTTAAATACAACTATGGATTAAGTATTTGGAATGTATTGTGAAGTAGAAAGTAGCAATCAGTTGAAGAATTATGCTAGTCCTTGAAATGGGTATTGTGAGTTAGAGATCTTGAATGGAGAAGAAGATGAATAGTGAATTTTTTGAATCTTGTTAGGATGGTTGATGATTCTAGTGCTTCAATAACTTAATAATGATTAATTATTGAATCATATAACCTAGATTGGGGCTTAAAGTCCAAGGATGAAATCTATTAAAGATAAAAGGGATATGTATGGGCGAATTGGGCTTGTTGAAGATTTGAGGGTCGAGTTTGATTTAGGGATTTGAGGGACCAAATGAGGTTGGATTTTGATAAAGTTGGTATGGTTGGACTCGTGAGTGAATGAGATTTCTAAATTTTTAATTCTTGTCAGATTCCGAGACGTGGGCCCGGGGGACTTTTTGGGCAATTTTCCTAATTTCGTGTCTTAGCTTCGAATTTATTAGTTAAACTAGTTGTTGTAGTAGTATTTACACGATGCTATTGATTTGATTAGATTTGGGCCATTTGGAGTCGTATACTCGTGGCAAGAACGTGATTTCAAGTTTGATTTGAGCAGTTGAGGTAAGTATCTTGCCTAACCTTGTGTGGGGGAATTAACCCTTAGGATTTGAGTCTTCTAGGTTGATTGTAGCCCGTGTACGCGAGGTGACGAGTGCGTGCTCGAACTTATTTGTGGAAAGTTGACCCTTTAGGAATCTTAGGTCCTTATATTCGCCGAGTATGAATTGTCCTTGGCATGATTGAATTTCCTAATTTCTAGTTTCATCTTTATTTGCTTAAATGTAGAATTTCTTACTTTTGGATTTACTCATATTGCCTATTTGACTCCTAATTGACTTATCTGAAGATTTTATTTCCTTTTTACTGTCATGCTATGTCTTCTTAACTTCCTATCTCTAATTGTAATTATTTTCATCTCATTCTATAGTGGTTTGGTCTTAACTGAGGTTATGATTATTTTCACGTTGCTTGTCTTTAAATGAAATTTTTGAATACCCATGAAAATGCCGACCTTAAAGGAAGTTTGGATAGACTATACCTTAGTTGACTTGTCCATAAATAGAGTTATCGGATTTGTGTTGATTTCTTGTTGTTAACCCGTGCATTTAGGTGTGACTGCTACATGCTATTTTCCTTCCTTGTTGAGAAGTTCTTAATATGCCTAGCTTTCCTTACTATGTTTATTTCTCGTGAACTAGTTTTACCTATCTTGTGATCGAAGGTTCTTGAGTTAATGTATTTGTTGTATCTTGAACTGTTGCCATTGTTGTTGTTGCACTTGTTGTGGTGATGCACGAGGTTTCTGTCGTGCCGTGTTTACTATTGATATTGCACATGCAGCGTGACAAGGCGGGATATGAGATTGAGGGTTGCGCATGTGGCGAGACAAGGTGGGAACATACTTATGCACGTGTGACGAAACAAGGCGGGCATATACTATACTATTGCATACGTGGCGAGACAAGGTGGACTATGTCAGGGATTGTTTGTGATACTTGTGTTGGCCTGGGGAAATTCCTTGTTGTTGATATTGTGTACTGGAACACTTACAGTGTGAGTTTATTCGTGTGGGAACATGTGAGATGACAATTTATGTGTTGCCCTTTCCTTTCCTTATGATTATTGGTTGTTGAATCATGTTAGAACACCTGCACAAGCATACACCTAGTTAAGTACTATTAATGGATTTAAGGTTCTTTGTTGTTGTCAAGTATAGATACTCTTGTTAGTACTCGAATTAGGGCGCAAGATGCCAAGTGTTAGGGATTGAATATTGGGACCCGTAAATGGTGGTTGTCCAAGTGTTAGGGATCGAATATTGGGACCCGTAAGTGTTAGGGATCGAATATTAGTACTCGAATATTTGTGCAGATCTAGGTATTGATCGTTAGTAGTTGTGCGGACTCTTGCCGAGAAGACTCAAGGTAAACTTGTTTTTGCGCTCGTAGGCTTCGGAGTCACCTTCCTATTTTGCATTTACACTGTTTTTGCTTACTTCCAAACAGTTGTAGTTAGAAGTTGTAGTAAACTCTATAAAGCTTATGACTTGTATTACCGGGTTTTGGGAATATGCAATGTATAAAAAATTATTTATTTTAGAAAAATATTTGATTTTATTATTGTTGTTGTTATTCCAGGAATATTAGGCTTATCTAGTCCTTAAGACTAGGTGCCATCACGATACTCAACGGAGAAAAATTTGGGTCGTGACATTTACTATTTTAACTATGTGCTTCCACTGTTAGTTGTTCTTTTAATGTGTTCATGCGTTTTTTTGTAAAGTTAAATTAGAAACAAAAAAACAGTGGATAGTTGGCATTTGAAGAGGTTGAGTTCAATCATTTCTTTTTTAGTTCTTGTTTAAGTTAGCATTACATGATGGAGTAGTATTTAATAGAAAAAATCAATTTTTTAAGTAATAAAAAAAATTTGAATTTGAGTAAGTAGGCCACATAAATTTGTGCATAAGTCTTATTGGGTTGTATTAGTAAATTAGAAATTACGTATTATTTGGGCTAAATAAGATCAAATTCGACAGGCCCTTTTCGCGAAAGCATGCTAGCAGGCCCATTTTTCTTTAAGTAGTTTCAGGTGGCCCATTTCCTTTCTTCCAAAAATAATAATAATAACAAAAATAGTTGGCCCATTCTTTGTAGATATTTTTTGCTGGGCCCGTTTCATGACAAACCAACAAAAGATCCCAATACCATTAAAGTTTTACGAGATGCCTTATTTATCCACGAGCAAGGGATGGCCTAAGTCTTTAATTGTTGGTTTCTCAAACCAACTCTAATCACAACTCGATTTTGCTCCATAATTAAAATAATTCAATAACTTAAGTACCTTTAGTTAATTTAAATGCTAGGCAAATAGTAGGCACGCTTTGGCTTCACGAAATCGCATGTGTAACGGGATGTTTAACATTCAATAAATTAATTGAATAATCTCATACCTTATCCAATAGTTTTAGTTGATTTCTAATTTTATTATTTCCCATAATCGCGGATTCGCTTGCGTAGCGCGATAATAACTTTCAAATTTAAAAAAAATTAATTAATTATCCTCAAAGAACAAACGTAATAATGTTTCAAAAGTAAATAGCGCGCTAATAACCCTTGTCATAACTGCAGATTCGCTTGCGTAGCGCGGTTATGATAAAATTAATAAATTTCATCTCGGTCGCACATTCGCATGCGTGGTGCGGTTAGGACAATTTAATATTATTCAAATCTTTTTTTAATAATTTTTATATTAAAAGCTGATAGGTAAAACATAAAAATCCAGTAAAACACAGTTTATCCAAAATTAATTTAAGTCAAGTTTAAGTCAATAAAATGACTGTGCTAGGACCGTGAAACTAGGGGAATGACTTACACAGTCTCTCCGGTCAACGGAATTCCTTATCCGGCCTAGGGATTCAAATAAACGGTGACTTGAAATACCCAAAAATCAATTACAAGTGACGACTCTATAAATAAAATAATCCATACTCAAATTTGTCACTTTAATTGGAAAAACTCTTTAACCTACAATAATCCACAACATACATACCTTTTGGAGTAAAAAGGAGTGTGACAATTAGTATTTACTATAATTACCTTTGATTGATTGAATTGTCATATTTATATCTTTGTATTTATTGCATTTCCATTCTTTGTATCTATATTATATTAAAAGGAGAGTAGTGAAACATGTAGTTAAGCCAAGTGGCAAGCTAAAAAGAAGTCACTTGGCAATTTTAAGACAACATTAAAAATTTGAATTACAAATGGAAACACAATTAATGGAAATGATTAAATGAATCTTATACATAATCTAAATAGATGTTGGACAAATCTAATGTATATGTCAATATTTGTATTTATATCTATATTTATATTTATATCCATATATTGATCCACTAATATATTTTCTTCTATATCAGCTAGAAATATGGTGGTAAAACATTAATTAAATTGCTATAATAGAAAAAAATTTAAAAAAATATAGAAAGACATAAATTGAGACAACCTACGACTATTTAACCATTGGAGTAAGTTACAATATAAAATAAAACTAAAATTTACTTAAGTATTAAAGATTATTGACTTTAAGAATAAAAAAATTTCAAGAAGCAAAATAAGATCTTGCATAAAATATATAAATTATTTATAAGGTGAGAAATAATTAAATAATCAGTAAAAATATTTTAATAACAAGAATATTAAAGTCATATTAATATTGATAAATCGGGATAATGAATACTTTATGCGCTATCTATAAAAGAATAGTCGAAACATTGTTGTAAAAAATTGAGATAAGATTTTATTTATAAGAAAAAATATGTTAAGAAAAATCACACTTTAGAATACGAGAAATAGATTTGAAGTTACTATTGAAATACTCTTATAGTTATTTGTGGTGTATTAGAACGAATATGGTAAAAAATAAATATTAAATTCAGACAAGCTAATGAAAAGCTACATTACAATGTAATAATATTAAAATATTAAATAAAATAATAGCAAAACTAAGGAACAAAAAGAAAAAAAAATCAAAATTTCATCATACAAAATAAGAAGCATAAAACTTATCGAAATTTGAGATGAGAAAGTTTTGTGTAAGTATAATAAGAAATAGCATGCATGTGGATAAGACGATATAACTAAAGTCTAATAGATAAAAAAGATCAAAAATATTAAATAATATAAATAAATAGAGATAATATGAGGATATCTATACTAAGAATTACTTTAAAAAATAAAATAAAGTAATTATACATACATAAAAATTAATAAATTAAAATAAATTTGAAAATTTCAAGAAATAATTTAAAAATAAAATACATATTTTATTTAATATCAAAAAATTACATATTTGTCTATGTTACATCTAAAAATAGTAGTGGATAAAAGTATTAAATAAATTATAAAGTTAATAAAAAAACTAGATTAAATCGTGATAATATTACATATTAGATAACATTATAGCAAAAGTAAGAAAAATAATTAAATAAAAAAACTATATTAAAAATAAAAGGAAAAGACTAATCGTATTTGAGATCAAAAATATCTTAAAGTTATGATGAGAACGCTTAAAATATGGATATGACCACAAAATTGAAGTCTTGCTAGATAAAAAAGTTAAATTTCATACCAAATTAAATTTTTAGATATACAAATTAAATATCTCATGTTGGTAATTTTACTAATGAAAAATAAAAGCTAAATTTGTATCTTGAAACTAAAAGAGAAAGAAAATTTAATTGCACGTAATAAAAATAATTATAAAAAATTCAATAGAATTGAAATATTATAAAGGTAAATATGTATTAATTTTTTGACTAATTCAAAGTTATATTTTAAAATAAAAGTTTTAGTATAAACAAATTTGGGTAAAAGGTTATTAAAATTTCTTAGTAGGGAAGAGAATGTATAAAGAGGAAAATAGAGATAGTGTGATGATATTTATATTTTAAATTTAGTTAAAATATATAAATTAAATTATTAAATAATACTCAAAAATATTATTGATAGAGTTAAAATGATGAAAGATTTTCGAGTAAATTAATATTTAAGAACAAAATAAATTATATTTATTGATGATTATTAATAGGGTAATAAGTAAGATGGTAAGTCAATTTATAAGCTAATAAAACATCAGATTACAGTATAAAACATTAAGTAATAAATAATGCAATAACTATAAGAAAAAAACAAAAAACAAATCTGTCTAAAAATGTAGAAGGATAAAATACAAGTGACAAAATGAAGATATTAGGCTATTACGGTATAGAAAAATAAAACATGCATCCATTATGAGATTTGAAAAATAGTTTCATGTCCTGCTTCTTAATTAATATCCAATAGTTATTTATAATTTCTATATAAAAAATTTAATTTTAAAGGTGTTTGCACATAATTCAGATAACCCAAATCATTATTAGACATGGTTTATGTATGCACATCGCACGAATACTAATACTAGTTGTAACATTATTGAACTAGTGAATTGATCTGCGCTTCGCGTAGTTATAGTAAATGTACAAATGATGTTTTAGGAATTTAATAAATTGAGATAGAATAAAAAAAGTTTTATTTAAAAGCATACGAATATTAATTAATTCTATAAGTTTATTATCACAAATATAATATTTTATCTTTGAAGGCAGCTTGATCAACTCGATGCGGTTGTAATATCTTCAATCGCCTCTGTTAAGATGTCGTTGATACACTGCTTAAATAAGTTTTAGCATTTGAAGTTTGTTCAACGTAAATCACAAAGAACGGTCGAAAAGGTAAGCCACGCTACTATGGAAGTTTAGAAATTTTAACCAAGCATAGATCTATGCAGTAAGGACACATTGGTGAGAGAATTTATTCCAAAACATTATATTGAGGAAAAAAAGGTAATGAATTTATTCTATACTCCAAAATAAATTTCACAAACTAACTCGTGTTACTCAATAGCTCCTCATACAATTTAAATATTTACACTCTTTATAGATAATAAAAGAGTAAAAAAAAGAACTAACATTTAGTATTTGACACCATTCTCACACTGTCACGCGACTTTCACAGATATTTTCAGAGTTGATCATGAGTGCTTCTGATCTTCGATTCATTAAGTTCCTTGGAAAAATGAGATTCAGTACTCCACACATGTAGTATTCTTCTTTTTTTCTTGATATAAAAGTTTGTAAAATTCATTAATTATGATAATCAAAATTTTGCTCACTGTAAAAATCATTTAAAGATCACAATAAAGTAGGTAACTTATAAAGCTAAATGCATTATTGGGCTAATTTACTAAATTAAAACAAATGAAAAAGGCGAAAAAATTGAGAAAAAAAGATAAAACGAATCCTAGTCTAAGAGATATGTCACGTCACTTTTCTTTTTTCCAGCTTTTCATATATATAGAGAGAGATGTAATATAAATATATGAAACCCACTTAGTTGGGTCATTCCACCAAAACCTTTCAATTTATATAAACCTTCTTTTATTTCCCCCAGGAACGTAAATTGCAATTCTTTTCTTAGAAAAAGTTTGATTAAACATTTGATTTAACATGGTATATACGACTAAACATTTGATTAAGCACAATCCTAAGGCATACAAAAGAAGCAACAGTCCACATACGTTAAATGCTCAACAAACGTTTGGTGTGTACGAGGTGTTGACATTAAATTCAACAACGTACTTCAATGCAGATGTGCAAAGTACAAAGCCATAAAGTTTTCCAAAACCTTCAAAATAAGTTAGGGCTGTAATGTGGGTCGGGCCAACGGGCCAAATGGATCGGGCTCAAATGGGCCGGTCCCAACTGGTTTCGGGTCTAACCGGTCCCGGACTTCACGGGCCTAAATGTTGTAATTGGCTGGGACGGGCCTAGATCCATATGGTCCCGGTTAAGTGGGCCAGGCTATTTTTTAAAAAAAAATAACTATCTAACGCAATTTCTTGTAAATTATATTATATAATTGTGACTTAAATCTTGTAATTCAAATTTAAACACAAAAATATTGTAAAGAGATATTCAAGGGAATGCATTATAATTTTTATTATTATGACATTAATAAAAAATGGCAATATCTTTCTTGGTCTTTCTCCCCCCAATGGAATGAGCACAACAAGGTGTTAATACCACCATTGAAAGGAAAAAAAAACTAATCAAAATGTGTGAAAATACAAGTTACATATTGGTTTACATTGTATCTCTTACAAATTTCATAAATCCTTCAAGGTCCGGAAGAATTTCCGTTGGTGGTGGCGGAAAAGAAGCTTGTTCATCACCGCTTCGGGATGAAGCAGCATCCTCCGCAAGTTCAGCTAGTATTTCTTCGTAAGCTTCGTCTACCTCTGGTTATGATTCAGCAAGTCCAAAGTTTCTTGTTCCGAACGGATCCAATCTCTGAAGAGTACTAATTTTTCCAAACTCTCCATCACAGATGCTCTATGAACACCGAGTTGAAGTCTTGCTTGACTGAAAGCACTCTCCAATGCCACTGTTGAAGCTTGAATAATTAAAATGTCCCGAGCCATCTTTGAAAGAACCGGATAGTGTTTTTCTTTGTCTTTTCACCATTTCAAAATATTAAAGGAGCCGTCGGGATTCACTTCTTCAAGTCCCTGCGACAAATAAACTTCAAACTCATTTAGTTGTGAACAATCACAAGTACTAGAACCTTGAGAACCCCTAAAGTCCGCCCAAGCATTAAGTGCTCTTATTCCCACAGTTCTTTTAGATGATTGCGAACTAGAAGAAGTAGGAGTTGGAACATTTTGTCTAACTTGATCTAAGGCAAGTTGATAAGCACTATATATAGTTAGAACATTTATTTTAATTGAGGCTATTACTTCCGGAAGTGTAGACAATTCCTCATCTTCAAGTGTTAAACCATTATAGACTTTTTCATACCAAAATTGAGGACCTCCTAATTTCATAGTAGGATTTAACAAGGCAGCAACACCATAAATAGCGGGAATAGGGAAAAATATTTTTTAAACTTTTTTCTCATAGAATCAATAGCAAGCTCATAAATTAACCCCACCCTCTAAAAATTGATTAAACAAGCCAGCAAGTTCTTCAAGACAAACTAAACAGTTAAAAATAGTACGATAATATTTGCCAGATAATTCATTTGTAGCAATATGAAATTTTTCTAAAAATTCTACAAGCATTTTAACATTAGCTCAATCCTGATTTGTAAGGTGCTCATCATCATCAGCTACACAAGCATTAAACGTTGAGTTTATTGGGTTTCTATATTCATATGCAACAACTAAACTTTCATACATGTAATTCCATCTAGTTGGACAAGGTTTAGGATCTTTTCTTTCTCTTAGGCCAAATTCATCGCATCTTTTAAAATATCTCTAAGTCTACTTCTACGGTTTGAATAAAAAAGCTAGTTAAGAGCCATTTTAACCTTTTCAATTTCAATATTTAAAATTCTCATACCATCGCCGATAATTAAATGGTAAATATGACAAATACATCTAACATGAAAAATATTACTAAAAGCAGGATCTAGTGTAGTGGTAAGAAAGGCTATAACATTAGTGTTACTAGAAGCATTATCTATTGAAACTGATATTATTCTATCTCTAATGCAAAAATATCTACAAATATTCGTAACCGTGCAAGAAATAAACTTCCTTGTGTGACGTGAATTAATTACTCTATAAGCAATAATGCGCTTTTGCATTATCCAATCCTCATCAATCCAATGACTGGTAACAGTAAGATAATCACAGTCATTACCACTTCTACCAGTATCAGTAGTAATAGCAACACGATAATTTATATGAGTAAATAAGTAGATCAAATATTGTTCATATTCATGTTTATATTTATAAAAATCGCTCTTTACGGTTGTGCGAGGCCATCCTTTATAAGTAGGATTAAAAAAATTTCTAATATAATACACAAAGTGGGGGTTAGAAGGAAAACTATAGGGTAAGCACATAACAGTAACCATTTTTACCAATTTTTCACGATCTTTTCTTGGATCATAATATAAAATACCACCGATAACAGTGTTAATTCCCGGTTGAAATTGATTTGACCCGGTACTAGGGTCAACCTGACTAGGTACACTTGTCCCCTCGTCCGCAGCTTTCATTTGAAGAAATTTGACTCTATCTCTAGGGTGTTTCAATATGTGTCTATTCAAACTTCCCGTACCCCCCCCCCCCTATTGTCCAACAAATTTAAAAGCCAACTCTGCTCCACAAGTTTTACACTTAGCCTTATTTTTTTCTTAGTTGAATAAAAAATGCCCAAACAATAGATGTTTCGCTCCGTTTAGAAGGTTTTCTAGAAAAAGTAGGCAGTAACAGGAGCGTCAGACGGGGCATCATTTCGATTATCAGTTGGGTTAACTTTAACAACAGGACTAGTGGGTGTATCTTCATCCGGTTGTGTTTCATCTAAATCTATATTTTCATCATCATTTTCCTCATTATTTTCATCAGTAGTTGGATTACCATAAAGAGCATTCATATATTCATGGTTTAATTATTCACTGGTGCAATATCATGGTAAAATTGACTATTGATAAATTATAATAAAGTGTTATCGGTATCAAGAATAGCAGGAGTAGGACGGGTAACAGGTTTGGGTCGGGGAGCTGGGGGAAATGGAGGAGTAACAGCTTGGCCAGTAGATTTACCAATCTTGGATTTTCCCTTACTTTTACCAAACATGTTTTTCAAAGAATAGGTCATATTAATTATAATTATACAAAGTAAAACAAACAACTATAATATTAAAACTTAAGTGTTGGAACGAGTTTACCGAATTAACGAACAACTTGTTGAAAACTATATATCGTTGAAGACTTGAAGACTTCAATTCACAAACTTGACAATTTTTCACAAATTGCAACAATAACATAAGCAACTATAGAAGAAAATTAGAGAGAGATTGATGGTTTTGTGAGAAAAATGAAAGAATGAGAGGATATTTATAGTTGAGAATAGGGAAAAAGTGTAATTATAAAAAGTTTGGGGTTAAAACAAAGTTTGGAGGTAAAATGGCTATTTTTCAAAGTCAAACGACTATTTTTGCAGGCCAACGACTATAATTTAAAGCTTCCAACCGTTGGCCATTTTTTTAGATTTTTTTTTTAAAACTAGCAGTTGGGCCCCTTTAGGCCCAGTTGAACCGGCCCACTTAGGAAGCCGGTCCCGGGCCCAAACAATCTCGGGCTCATGGGCTCAATGGTGAGGACCCCCCCACATGGGCTCTTGGAACCAAATGGTCCCGGGCTTAAACGGGCCGGCCCGTTTAGGACCACTACCTATATGGGCTCGTGGGCCTGGGCCAGACCGGTCCACATTACAGCCTTAAAATAAGGTGTTCGTTTTCACAGGGCTGAGGGAGATTGGAACATAATTTAAAAGACGACACTAATAATGTTCAATGCCAAAAACTAAACGATAAACACTTAGGGCTCGTTTGGTAGAAGAGATAAGGATAATTAATTCAAGATTAAATTTGAGATGAATTTATCCCATATTTGTTTGTGATAATATCGTGGTATAACTGATCCCGAGATTGTAGTATTTTTTTATCTCTATGGGATGATGGGATAACTAATCCCGGGATAAATGATCATGTGATATGTTACGCGGCGCCTTCCTGAGATTCCTTGGAAGGGCGACGTAAGGTTAAGTAACTGATATCAGTGCAGTTGATGTCCGCCAACTGAGGTCCCCTCAGTATGCTAGACGAGATTATTAGTGTTGTACGGAAAAACTGATGTCAAGAACAATTGAGAGAAGAGTAATGAGAATTGAAATAAAGCTTAATTGCATTAATAAAAGCTATTACAAAAGAAGGCAACGCAGTGTTGAGGGGGAGAGACACCAGTACAGAGAATTGCTTGCTCGAAAATTTTTGATTGCTTGATCCCCCCTAATAATGCTTAAAAAAAATAAACCAAAGTTACAAGACTTGACCTAACTAAGCTAGAGGAACATAATGAAAGTGCATGGAATAAAACTACTATATATTTACAATGAAAAGGACTTAGTTTTCTACAAGGTAGAAACAGGTCCGTTGTCAGCAACTTCGTTTTTGGCATCACGATCTGCGCACGGGGCATTATCTGCACGCGGGTGCTGTTGGCAGCTGCCTGTGGCTTGGCACTAGCGAGGGATATCAGTGGGGCGACAGAGGAACATGCGCACTTGTCACTTGGAGCAACCAAGACCACTGGGCCATCTGTGGAACTAGACGGTGGGAGGCTTTCCAAGACGCCGTGGGGCGCGTCCAAGGGTTCATGGGGCATGACTGGAAAGACGCCTATGACATTCTCTCCCACCTGAGTTGGCGACATCCTCGGTGCCTTACTTGCAAATAATCTTCAATTAGTCTCTTGTATGCTTTGAGGTTTGTTACCCTCTCCCAAGCATTCTCCTTTGCATCACACCCTTGCCATTTCACCAAGAACTCTTGGTGATCCTTCCTTGAGGCATCAATTACCCGATCATCAAGAATAGCTTCAGCATGCCTTTTTCCGGTTGAATTGGGGCCTCGAATACTGGGTATTGTGAGTTGGCTCCGTGAATGATCCTCCATGTCTTCCCGAAAAGGTTTCAAAAGGCTGACATGGAAGACCGGATGGATTTTCCACCAAGCCGGGGTATCCACCCGGTATGCAACTTTCTCAATGCGCCTTTCAATGGACAAAGGTCCAATGTATTTTTGCAATAGGCGAAGGTCATGGACCCCTGCAAACAAGTACCGCTTGGGAATTTTGACCATCACTTTGTCTCCTACTTGATATTCAATAAAGCGACGATTGTGATAAACATACCTCTTCATCCGCTTTTGGGCTTTGACAAGATAGCTCCGCACTATCTCCAAATTTCGCTTCCATTCTTTTGAGAAGCTAGCAGCGCGAGGAGATTTTGACATGTTTGGTGCATTCACGGTGTGTAGGAGTAGCGATTGCTGCCTGGTAACAATTTCAAAAGTGCTTTTGTTAGTACTAGAGCTCTTTTGTGAATTGAAACACAGTTGAGCAGCATCCAGAAGCTTCACCCAATTTTTCTGTGATCCGGTAACAAAGTGGCGGAGATATTTCTCCAACATATGATTGAACCCTCCGTCTGGCCATTAAATTGCGGATGAAAACTTGAGCTATGACCCAATTTTGACCCGAGGCACTTAAATAGTTGGGTCCAAAAGTTGCTAGTGAAGCGTGAATCCCTGTCACTAACGATGTCTTTGGGCAGGCACCAATATTTGACGACATGAGAGAAGAAGAGTCGAGTTATATCTTCTGTTGATATATATATTGTGGTGCTGCAATAAAGGTGGTATACTTGGAAAACCAATCCACCACAACCAAGATAGTTGTGAGATCTCCGACCTTGGGCAATCCGGTGATGAAATCCAGAGAAACACTTTCCAAAGGTCTCTTTGGGACAACTAGTGGTTCCAAGTGTCCCACTTGTATCAAGCGGTCTGACTTGTCCTTCTGGCATACTAGATAAGTCCTTACATACTGAGCAATATCATCAGCCATTTGAGGCCAATAATATGCATGGTAAAGCAATGCTATGGTACGTTCTTCACCAGGATGGACAGCCCACAGAGTATCGTGACATTCTACCAGAAGAGTCCTCCTCAGATCTCCTCCTTTACGAACATAAATTCGGTTCCCTTTCACTTTTAGGAAACCATCCTCCATGTAGAACTGGCGAGTCTTGCCCTGTCCTACTAGATCAACCAAATATTTTGCAGCAGGATACTTGATGAGTAAATCTTGTATCTCGTCATTTATGGTGGTGGCTACTTCGTTCCCCCTTAGGGTGGCAAGTAGGCACACCGATGCTAGGTCATCTCTCCGACTAAGTGCATCGGCAACATGATTAGTCTTCCCACTGGGTACTCTAGGTTGAAGTGAAATTACGCTAGGAGTTCCTACCACCGGGCCTGTTTCCCATTCAACTTCGGATGGGTCATGAAATGGATAACAGTTGTGTTGTCTGTCTTGACCACGCACGGGTTTCCCAGCAGATAATGCCTCCAAAGGCATAAGTAATGAACGACGACCAATAATTCTTTCTTGTGGGCAGCATAGCGTCGCGCTGCATCCTTCAGCTTTCGGCTCTCATATGCTACAGGATGCCCGTCTTGTAGTAAGACTCTGCCAAGAGCATAGTCGGAAGCATCTGTTTGTACCTCGAATGGCTTGGCCAAATCAGGGAGGGCCAAGACGGGGCTACTAGACATAGCCGCTTTTAATGCGTTGAAGGCCTCCGCTCGCCTAAGTCCCCAATCCCAAGGCATGACCTTCTTGAGGAGTTCTGTCAATGGCACTCCGATGAGGGAGTAATTCTTTACAAATACCCGATAGAAATTGCATATGCCAAGGAGTGCCCTCAAGCGTGGATATCCTAGGGCGGTGGCCAATCTGTGATAGCTTGGATCTTTTGGTGGTCCATATTGATCTGCCCTTCCTCAATGACATGTTCAAGGAAGTCGATCTGTTTTTTAGCAAATGAGCACTTGGATAGCTTTGCGTATAATTCATGCTCCCGCAACCGTGCTAGGACCTTCTGCAAGTACTCTAGGTATTCTTCCAGGATTTGACTATAAACCACAATGTCATCCAAATAGACCTCCACGAATTCGTCAACGTACTCTCGGAAGACCTGGTTCATCAAGGTGAAAAATGTGGTTGGAGCATTAGTCAAGCCGAACGACATAAACAAGAAGTCGAACGACTCATATCTTGTCATGCAGGGCGTCTTGTGTTCATCACCCTCATCAATTCAAACTTGCCAATACCCTATCTTCAGGTCAATTTTCGTGAACACCGTCGCACCCCCAATCTATCGAACAAGTCTGCCATGAGCAGAATAGGATACTTGTTCTTCACAATTATTTTGTTTAGAGATCGATAATCCACAAAGAGTCGTAGACTACCATCATGTTTCTTTTGGAATAGCACAGGGGACCCATATGGGGACTTGGAGGGCACAATGATCCTTGTGTCTTGCATCTCCGTCAACTATCTCCGAAGCTCGGTGAATTCGGGTTGTGACATTTTATAAGGCGCCCGGGCAGGTGGCTTCGCACCCCGCGCCAACTCAATCTCATGGTCCATAGTGCGCCTAGGCGGGAGTCTCTTTGGCATCTCCTGTGGCATGACGTCTTCAAACTCCAGTAGTAGCTCCTTTACGGGTGCAGGAATAGGACCCGGTGAGCATTCTACATTTTCAATGCATAGGGTAGCTAGGAACGTAGGTTCATGTCTTTTGACTCCCTTCTTCAGCTGCAAGGCCGAGATGTTCTTAGTGGCCATCTTCATGGGCATGTACGGGATAATGCAGCGCTTGGCCCCATTTGCTCCCATCATTAGAAGCATGTCTGCATATGGTACGGGCATGGTGTTGGTTTGCCTCAAGAATTCCAGCCCAACTATCAACTCGAAGTCATCTATGATCACCACGCGCAAGTTGAATTTCCCTTCATAAGTACCCAACTTCACATGTTCTTCTTTGGCTATTTCACCCACTGGCTGGGGAGGTGAGTTGATAGCCTCGACGTGACCTCTTCCCTTTCCTACAACTATACTAAGATGCTCCACCTGAGTTGAGGCCAAGTAGTTGTGGGTAGAACCCGTATCTATCATCGCTCGAATGGGTTTTCCATTCACTTTCAGTTCAACGAACATCAAGGTCATTTCTTGTTTAAGAGAGTCCTCTCATTCGTCTTCTTTTTTCCTTTCTTGGTGATTGGGCATGGTCCTTCTTCTTACGGATACCAGCACTGGTTCCCGCTAATGCCTCAGAAATAGAACCGACAATTGCATTGAAGGCACCTACTAGTTCGGTCTGCTCCACATCATCTACTTCATCATTTGTCCCATCATCAAAAGCTTGATAGGCGTCCATCTGTGCATGTGGGCATTTATTATTCCAATGTTGTGTCGCGCCCCCTTTTTCCCTCTCCTTTCGGATCGGTCAGGGTTTTTGACATTATTGGGACAACTCGTTTCCTTTTGGGAAAAGGGGTATGTAAGGAATTGAAGAGTCACCACCTAACGAATTAAGGTGCGTTACGGCACCTACTAAGGGTCATTATAACACAGATTTGAATAACCAGAGATTGGGTAAGGGCTTGAAATTACTTCAAGGGGAAGGTGTTAGGAACCTCTCAAAGTCCACAACTGTGGTTCCCGTCCAAACAAGCTTTGTGAATTTAAACAAGTAACAAATAAGCTTAAACAAATAATGGTTTTGAAAAGATTCGCAGTCTAAGCACATATGTGAAGTAAAGTTCTAGAAGATTTAAAGTCTAAGCACATATATAAGGCTTTGAAAGATTTATAGTCTAAGCACACATGCGTAAGGGATAGGGGAGTCCTAGGTTATTTATCCTATAGGATCACATCAATGTAATGCCCGGTAATCACTCCTCAGTGAGAGGCTATACGTGGCATTAGCGCACCGGTCATCATATCCATATCTATCCTTTCCCACCCCTTAACGGTTATTTAAGTGAGTGTTGTTTAACGACCTCTAACCGTGTTGTTACCCGTCCCTTATTAATGGTCCTGGAGGAAATTGGGACCTCTACCTATAGGCAGTTCTAGACAGACCCTAAAAAAGGGGAAAATACTAGGCGACATGCAAGAACAAATAGGACTTTAGCAAATAAAGGCAGGAAAGAACAATTAAGAGGCTCAGATTTACCTCAACAGATAATGCACATAAACAACACGATCAAACACAAACAAGAGGCATTTTTATTAGACAGGATCCTAAAGCATGATGTCTAAGTGAATATCAAAACACAGAAGATATGCAGTTTTATTTTATAAACCCAGAAGCAGTGCCCTAATCAGTTTGCCCACTGATTTTAAGCTTGTTAACCATTAAGCAGTAAACACAAAAGAAACAGTTTTTTGGTTCTATAAAGGTTGATTACCTAAGGCTTGCATAGGCGTGGGGGATAATGCACAATAGTTATCAGAATTTTTAAAAAACTGTTTAGAAGTTTTTATACCTAAAGCATGTTGTTCTAAGTGTTGCAAAACACAGGGATTATTACCAGTTTATTTAAAACAGGATGATCAAATGTGAGACTGTCTTATGTCCTTTTTTCATGCATCAGTAGCTTAACTAGGCGTGGCTTAGCAAATACAAACGAAATCCTAAGGCATGGTATCTAGTATGCACATATAAAATACAGAATGATTTCATGATATGTAGAATTTCTAAAGCATGATTTCTAAATGCATAGAAAGTGCAGCATAATTTCAAGATGTGCAGGAGCAACATTTTTTATGTTAATGTTGTTATTTAGCCTAGAAGCAGGATTTCTAAGTGATAATATCAAATGAGATATTGGAACAATATACGTGAAACCTAAGAACATGATAGCTAATGACATGCTTTGAATGTATTGGTCCTAAACATGGATTCTAACGCATATATAGGAAATGTAAACCTAAGGCATGATTTCTACCCATTGATATTGATAACATATATAACTATCCTCCCATTTTCACTAGCCAGCCCCAATATTCGTTTACAATAATTATTACAAACCAATAACTGAATTAATTACATAAATAGATAGAAAAGAAGAAGTTAAACTATAGGGAGCCTGAAGCAGGCCCAAATGTACCCTGAGGATACCAGATGTTCATAACCTCAATTGTCAGAGTTTCATAGCCTTTCTCATGTCCGGGTGTGTCAGAGTTCCCTAAGGACCTCAAGGATCCCGAGTAGTGCTCACACCCAGATTTCATAACCAGAATTGAGTAAGTGCAGTATGGAAGAGCCGACCCCAGTGCATCAGAGCTCAGAGGGATCTCACAGGAATCCCAAGGCAGTCACACACTGGAGGGGCAGAACCTAAGGACCTAAGAGTAGAGTGAGAGTGCTTGACATAGTTTTGAAAAGGTTTTGATATGAAAACAGTATTGAAAAGACTCAGTAGAAATAGTCTAATAAAATAAGAGAGAGTTGTTTACTAAAACAGCTTTTGAGGAGAGTAGGGCAATTAACAAACACATATCAAACACAGAACCAAAGCAGGTTCAGCATCACACGTAGAACAAACTTTCACACAGGGGTGATGGGAACTGGGGACACATAGAGAACATAATGTACAAGCATAGTAGTTCTTGCAGAGAATAGCATGAACTCCAGAATCAACACAGAATCAAGCAACTTAGGGTACAAATTGTTTTGCCAAAGAAAGCTTCATACTAGAAACTAGATAAACACATAATTGAACAGAGTCATATTGAGACATACGATAAAAAGGGGGTAAGATATTCATGTTGATCCTAAGGGGAGTAATACATAACATAACATGCTAGATGGACAAAAATGTAAACATGTCAACTACAGGTTGCACAGCAAAACCATATATAGAAACAAACTAGAAACAGGATAAACTGAAGCAGTAAAAGAAACATATTGGTTTTGGGACTTGAATTGAAATCAGAACATAACAGTAAAGAGGATAGCAAACACAAAAGTGAAGAATAGGACAACAAAATAATTAGCATTGGCTTGCAGCCGGCTAACTCTGAACAATAGCAAGTAACAAAGAAGGAGAGCAGAAAGCTTTGAGTGTGAGAGATAGTTTTTGAACCAATGTGTTCGTGTGTGTATAAGACTGTGTAATGAGAGTAGAAGAGAGCACTATATATATAGTAGTTTGAAAGCTAGGTAAATAAGGTAAGAAATTAATTATAGAAATCGAAATCAATTAGAGTAAAATCAGTCCAAGTACTCCCTTAATTAAGGGAATCAGTTCAAACGGTAGAAAGACAGGTAACTAGTAAAGAAATCATATGTAACGGATAAGGAAAGGTTTCAAATAGTACAAGTATAGAACTAGTAATTAGGGCTAGGTTCAGAAAGTACGATTTATGGAAATAATGTAGTCAACCACATAATAAGGCAAGAAAAAATAATTTAGAAACCGGAAATTAGAAAAGTACATCATCACAGGAAACCAGTAAAGGGTATCAATCACTTGAAATCAGGGATTCAAATAGAAACTAGTACTGATTAGGGGAAATCAATATAAATTCCTAGGAATAAACGAAATAAACATAATATAGGCAGGGAGAAACAAAATCAGAAACCCTAATAAGAAAAATAAGGTAAAAATCACAGAAACTCGAAACATATCCATGAGAACAGACATACAGACAAATCGAATGAACCAATCAGCAAAGACAAACTCAGGATTATAACATAGTGTTAAAACTAAGGTTTTAACATAATAAATTATGATTAAAAATAAATTTTAACAAAGGAGCCGTTTAAACATAGGAGAATCGGAGAACAACATTAAAAAGAGACCAGAAACATGTTTTGAATAAGAGTTCCAGAAACCTTAATGGGAAAATAAAGCGACGCTTTGAGAAATTGAAAGGTTTTCATAAAACAAATTAAAATAGCTTAGAAAAACCCTAGATCTGTTATAGATCTAAGAGGTACAGTAGAAAAGGTTAGGATTTTCTAGAAGATAACCCAGAAAATAGAGAAACCGGCTTAGAAACCCATAGGTTTAGTCGAAAAACAGAAAGATCTTACTCGGTTGAGCCATGGCGGCCTGAGAATGGTGAGCACAGGCCCAGGGAGGAATGAACAACCACTGGTCTCTTGAGGCCCTCAAGGTATCAAGAATCCGGTCATGGAAGGGGAGCCACTAGGGCTAGGAGCGATAGTGAACCACCATAATCAACGGCTGGTGGAAGCCATGGTTAGGCAGAGGGATATTGAGAGAGAGTGAGGGAGTGGCGGCGGGCGAGGATGAGATAATGAGTGGGGTTTGGGGGTATATGTTAGGTTAAATTAGGAAAAGTTAAATCCGGGTCGTTGATCAAATTGATCAACGACCAAGATTAAATCAGCATTGGGTCGGGTAGATTTAGGAATTATGCTTGGGGTCTGTTGGGTCAGGTATAGTTAGGTGTTTGGGCTGGTCTAATTAGGCTAAAATTGAAATAGAATAGGCTACTTGTTAAATACCCAATTTAAATTAATTAAAATAATTTGTAAAATAGCTAATAATTATAAAAAAAATAATTTCATGCGTCAAAAATTATTTTAAATGATTATTTAGTATTTAAAAATACAAATGACTAAGTTTGGGTAAAGATGGTATAAGATTATATGATTGAGCTATAATTGCAAAGTTATTGCAATTATGCCAAAAGATGTCAATTTGGCTATTTATTGAATAATTTGGCCTTAATAGGACCATGAATAATAAATTAAATTAAGAAATGCTTTTGAAATCATTTGTGATGCAGTTTTGTAATTATTTATTGGAAATAAAATGCTGGGTAAATTAATAAAAATATAGAAAAATTATGGAAAAATACCAATTTCTATTAATGCACGATTTTGAAGGTATATATGCAATTTTAAAATATTTTTTGGGAAAAACTGGGTATCAACATGTGGCCCGCCGCAATGACGGCATCCTGAAGGGGGCTTTCTCCCTCGATCATTGTTGCTTGACGAGGCACTGTTGCTGCCTGAGGAAGGAGCCTTAGATTTGGCTGCACTCCGATCTCCCCCACTTCTGCTAGGGCCACTATTGTTAGGCTGGCCTCCTTTGTATCCCGCTTAGATAGGCAAATGAAGCCTATTCTTCCGAGTTTCCACTTGATAGTCCCCAAGTTATTCTGCTGCTTAGATCGCCTTGGGTAGGGTATCTACCCTTTGTCTTTGCAGCTCCATGTGGGCATAAGGTTTCAACCCTTCCAGGAATGTGAAGAGCTTGTCTTTGTCCCCCATGTCACGGATGTTCAGCATGAGCGCGGAGAATTCTCGCACGTAATCCCGCACTGATTTGGTCTGGAAAAGCTCCCGTAGTTTTCTCCTTGCATTGTACTCAATATTTTCGGGGAAGAACTGTAGGTGTATGGCTGCCTTCAGTTCTACCCATGTCTCCAGAGCATCTTAACTGGCCCTGATGACTTCTTACTTCACTCGCTACCAAAGTTTAGCATCACCCTGAAGATACATGGAAGCAGTTGCTACCTTTTTGGTTTCTTCTAGGCCTCCCACGGCATTGAAGTACTGCTCAATGTCGAAGATGAAATTTTCCACTTCTTTAGCATTCTGTTGTTCCCAAACGCACAAGCAAGTATATGTGGTCGTACAAGTAATATAATGATAAATCGAGTGTCGAACCCACAGAGACTTGTGTAAACTACTTACTAAATCACTATAATTGTTATTTAATAAAGCCAAAATAAAAATCCAGGAATGTAACTATATTATACGACGATTCTAAGAAACAACTAATTATCAAGTAACGAGTTGATTGTTGTGTATTCAATAGAGACAAATATTCTAGGGTTATGATCGATTCACCATTCGTATTGTGTTCTAATTAACTCTCCCTTTCATATAAATCACTCATGGTTTCCAATTAATTGTAAATTCTCTCATAGCCTTCTTCCGAAGCACTACTCGCCTATTCTCAATAGATTAACGTCTATATTACTATGAAATTAATCTATTAGAACGCACTAAGATTACGATATTTAATTAAGCACGGTGATTAAGTATATTCCTATCCTAACCACAAATTTGCTCCCCTGAAGGGTTAAGATCGCTCTCTCTTCAATTCTTCTCTAATCTATACACGACTTTCCCAAGAATAACATAGATAGTATATAGAACCTAACTGCTGGCCAGACAATTAAGCAATTAAACATAGAATTGAAGAAATAACCATATATTGAGTGAACTATAATCAAGTTTAAACTAATGTCGAACAACAACATTCATGGCTAAATCACAACCCTAGAACAATGGGTGTTTAGCCACTTATGCTTAAATCAAACAATTGCATAAGTGTTGAATTAATTTTAAATACTAGAAAAAGATGAAGAAAACTGATAATTCTCCGCTTCCTAATGATCCCGTGTGTGTTTCTCCTCCAAAGTGGCGTCCAACCGCTCAAAAAGAAGCTCAGAATTACTTTTATACGTATTGGATAGGTTTAGGGCCGAAATAACCGTGTCCCGGGAAATATAGGACAAAATTCTCGTCACTGGCGCCCACCAGGGCGCTGCCCTATATTTAGCTACTGCCCACAGCACCACAGGTGGGGCTGGGCACTACCTGTGGCACCCAAAATCGCCGATTTCCCAGTTTCGTCCGTTTTGGTTCTAATTTCGCGCGTTATGCCCCCAATTGATCCCGAATCATACCTAAACATAAAAACACTTCAAATTAATATAAATCATCATATTTAACATCTAAAACTCACGAAATAAAAGTAAAATATGAGGTGATATACATAGAAATATATACACTTTAAGCTAAATATCAACACTCCACACTTAGACTCTTGCTCGTCCTCAAGCAATGGGACAATCTACTACCGTTCAACACGTACAAAGTTCATTATCAAGGAGTATTTTACTTTTCAATCACACACCTTACCCCTTGACTATGATCAATACCGGCAACCAAGTATGAACATACAAAATTTCACATTCTTCCCCTTTTAAACATGCCCAAGTATAACAATTTACTCAATCATACCAACAACCTATTTGCAACCACCCAACATCAAGAGTCAACTTGCAACCACTAAGCCCTCTCAATTCACGCACCTACCCAACAAGAAAGTTTACAATATTACAATCGTTCATGAGATCATGTGCCCTCACCAACAACAAAAGAGTGAATATAACTAGTCCACACATTCAAATATGCTTATAGTACCATAAGCTTTCCCTTAGTGTAGATCTCTACTAATTCAAGTCAGCCAAATCTAGGATCAATTAGGACTTTTAAGGTTGTAATGTAGGCTAAGGGACGGGTAGGATATATTTAGGAATAGTGACTAACCCTCCTAAGCACTTTAATANATTAAGCATTTCTACATTTTCACTAGCACAAATTAATAAAAATTTGAGGTATGTATCTTTTTTTGTACATACTTTTACTATCTTTTTTTTTTCTTTCTTTCCTACACACACTCCATACATGAAGATTCAATGGCTAGTGACTTTTGAATACAATTTTAGTTCACCAACGGGCACTTCCATGGCTCCAGTCAAAAGCTACTCCCCAATTTCTCACTTCACTTCTTTTAGCAACTAAGTGCCTTAGGAGGTAAAGGTGCAAAAATCTCAATTTAAGAACAAAATAGGGGTACGTCTTGTAATGTGGGCACCAAAGAAAAGGTCGAAAGGCTCAAAGGGGCTAGCAATGGAAAATTTAATTCTTATGTGACAAGCACATCCATGATCAAGCAAGAAAATGCCTACGTCATCTCTTAGACTAGCATAACCTATAATTTTGCTTCGATTAACACACGGGGCAAGTCCTAGACTACACAAGATAGCATAGAAAATCACTAAACCTCACTCACACATTACACATGACTCAATCACAATGGTTTTATTCAACTTTCAAGTCAAGCAAGAACACAAAATTGAGAGAATTAAGCAATATTACACTATGTGGCATACAAGTCAAGCAACTGAGCAAAAGTGTCACAAAATAGGCTATTTATTTTTATTCAGGCATCACATGTCAAACCAAATACAAGGGAAAGCAGAATGTATGTCATAACCTAATATGCCGGCACCAAACATGTCAATGGGTATCTCAAAGTTACTCAGTTTCTTCCTACCTACTCTAAAAAAAAAAATTAAGTGCCCAGTTCGAGATACACCCTTGGAAAAGAACCGGTTCCCAAAGAAAAACCAAGGGATAAGAAAAAAATAAAAAAACTTTTTATGTTATGCATAGTTGATGCGAGACTAAATTGCATAGTTTAACATGTGATATACCTTACATTTTATGCGCATTAATGAAAAAATTACACTTGTTATGTGCTTAATGGAGTTTATTTCATGTGTAGGTGAAGTGGAGATGGAAACGAAGCTAAAAGGATGCAAATACATCGAAATATACGCAAAAAGAGACACCCGGGCGATAGCCGGGCGACAGAGCCAAACACACTGACCCTGTCTGGCGTTAGCCAGGCGTTTGGGCTGAAACGCCAGCCCCACCCTAGCGATAGCCAGGCGTTTGGGCTGAAACGCCAGCCCTGTCCTGGCGTTAGCCAGGCGTTTGGGTCCAAACGCCAGGTCCCCAGTTCGGCCAGAAATCGAGTTTTGACGGGTTTAAGTGTTTTCTAATTGAAATAGAAGTCTCCTACACGGTTAAGGTTGACCCTAAACCTATAAATAGACTCCTAAATCACAACTACAAGGGGAGAGATTCACAGGGATACACAGAGATTCGAGTTTGGAGTGAATCGAAGGCAAAACATCACTTTGTACATATTTTCTTCCTTGCTTTGTAGTTTAATTATGCTAGTTGTTTTAGATTTTATTCTTATGAATTTGTTTAGCTAATTTCGTGTGGAACCCGTTGGGGAATAAACTTATTGTGATATTAATATAGCTTTGATTGGTTGATTAAACTCTATTTGTTCAACTACGTTCTTGTTGTAGTTGATTGAAGGGCCCTCAATTAGCTGTGCCTATTTATTATGTATCTACTTGAGAGAGAGTGCATATTTAGGTAATTGTTTGAACAACACCACTCCCAGAGTATAGACGAAAGTCATAACCGAGGGTTTAGAGGTTGGATTAGAGATAACGATACTTCGGGTGCAATCTAAGTGAACTGTAATGCAATCTAGCTAGCGTAACTTGAGAGAGTGCGTCTAGTAAATTATCATAATTACTTGAGAAAGATTTATGGTAGATAGAGCGTTCATGATTGATAGAGACGATTAATCAAGCTATACGAATATCCGAGAAGTAAGTTCATCAGGTGGGGGAAACTATAACCTTAGATTTTTATTACAATTGTTTATACCTTAGTATAATTAATCTTTGCTTTTAGTCTTTAGTATTAGTAATTTAACAAACATCAAGTGACAGCTGAGTACTAATTTAAACAGCGTGCTTGATACGTCAATTCCCTGAGGGATCGACTCTGGGCAAAATACCCCAGGATTATATTTGCAACGCCCGTTTAGTCTTTATAGAAGACATAGTTGAGCGTGATCAATAGTCCTCGATGCATGATCACAAAGAAAAACATTAAAAACAAGGGTAAGAAAAACTCCCCGAGACCCTCTCGGGCCTAGTTCGGACATGATTCTCAATCTTTAGAGTCAAGGTGACCCCACACTTAAGCTCAAACTTGCCCCTCAGCTTCAACTTTGGGTACTCAGACTTCCCCTACTCTGCAAAATAAAAACAACACAAAACTCAATACTAAAAAAAATAAAAAAATAAAAGATATACAGGATGGGTTGCCTCCCTACAAGCGCCTTATTTATAGTCGTGGCACGACTCTGATACTCTTCTCAGGCTGGGCGCTTTCTCTTCTTCTTCTTCCCATGAAGCCTAGCCTTTTGACACGCTCTTAACGGGTCTCTTTTTTCATCTCTGACTCTTTTCTCAATTATCTTTACACCCTCAGCTTTCAACTCCACCTCCTCTGGATCACTGCCATTCACATAAGGACTCTGCTCTATCCCCTTCACGTCGACCACAGTAATCATGCACATGTCCTCATAATGCTTTGGGAGTTTAAGTGCCTTGTACACATTAAAAGTGACCTCCTCATCGTCAACTCTCATTTTTAACTTCCCTGCCCTCACATCAATAATTTCTCCACCAGTAGCTAAGAATGGTCGCCCCAAAATAATGGGCACTTCCTCATCTGCCTCGTAATCAATCACAACAAAATCAGCGGGAAGAATAAACTTTCCCACTCGAACTAGCACATCCTCAATAATTCCTTCTGGCATAATTAGCGACCTATCTGCTAACTGTAAAGTGATTGTGGTAGGTCTAATAACCCCCAATCCGAGTTTCTTGAACAAAGAAGATGGCATAAAATTTATACTAGCCCCTAAATCACACAGGGATCTACCAACTTCTTGTTTTCCAAGATACAAAGGAATTGTGAAACTCTCAGGATCCTTCAACTTAGGAGGAAGTTTACTCTGAACTCTGGCACTGCACTCTTCAGTAAGTGCAACTATTTCGAACTCTGCATGTCTTCGTTTATTTTCCACAATATCTTTGAGATACCTCGCATACTTAGGCACTTCTTGCAAAATTTCCACCAAAGGAAAATTCACACTCACTTGGCTCAACATATCTAGGAATCTCTTGTACATAGCATCATATTTTTTCCTCTGCAGTCTTTGTGAAAACGAAGGTGGTGGCCTTGTTTCAATTACTGGCCCGGGTCCTTTATCATCTTTCTCATTCCCGTCAATTGGCTTGGGAACTAATTCCCCTTCAGGATGAGCTGTATTCTTCTTTATTTTTGGAGATTCTTCTAGTATTATTCCATTTCTCAAGGTAATTGCATTGACTTAAGCCTTAGGATTAGGCTCAGTATCACTAGGGAGAGCTCCTACTGGTCTGGTATTTTGGGCACTAGCAAGTTGTCCCATTTGGCATTCCAAATTTCTCATTGCTGCTACTTGGGCCTGGTGATCAGCCTCAGAAAGCAAGTTGGTCGTTCATCATTCTCTTCAAGGCTAGCTTGTTGTTCAGCTTGAGGTGGTTGATCACGCTCAACTATGTCTTATAGAAAGACTAAACGGGCGCTGCAAATATAATCTGGGGTATTACACCCAAAGTCGATCCCACAGGGAATTTTACGTATCAATTGAGTCTATAAAATACTCAACTTTACTTAATCACTTTTCTCAAGACTTTTGAATATCAATTGGTGATGTTTACTAAATATAATAACAAAATAATAAATTAACAATTGACTAACAATATAGTGGAAACAATGATAATAAAGGTCTAAGGTTATGGTTTCCTCTGTTGGTGAATTCTTTCTCGGATACTTCTTATAGCTTGATTAATCGTCTCTATCAATCATGA
>ML371071.1:2055-22229 GCA_005239525.1 Nicotiana knightiana
GTTAGGGCTCTAAAGCCTGGGTAACGCCAGGCTGGGTCAGGCTGTTTGGCTCCAACGCCCGGCTATCGCCCGGGTGTCCCCTTTCGCGTAGTTTTCGACGTATTTGCATCCGTTTAGCCCCGTTTCCATTTCCAATTCACCTACACATAAAATGAACCCTATTAGGCACATACGACGTGTATTTTATCATTAACACACATAAAATGCAAGGTATATAATGCTTAAAATCATGAATTCTAGCCACACATCAGCGATTCTCCAGATGTATTTCCTGCAGACTTTCCAGGCATGCCACCTGACAGGGATATTGATTTTGGTATTGACTTGGTGCCCGAAAATTCGCCTATTTCTATTCCACCTTACCGCATGGCACTAGCAGAGTTGAAAGAATTGAAGGAGCGGCTTCAGGAACTCTTAGATAATGGGTTCATTCGTCCTAGTGTGTCGCCTTGGGGTGTGCCGGTGTTGTTTGTGAAAAAGAAGGATGGTTCGATGCACATGTGTATTGATTACAGGCAGCTGAATAAGGTTACAGTAAAGAATCGGTATCCTTTGCCTCGTATTGATGACTTATTTGATCAGCTCCAGAGAGTTAAGGTATTCTCTAAGATCGACTTGAGGTCGGGGTATCATCAGTTGAAAATTTGGGATTCTGATATTCCGAAGACAGCATTCAGGACCAGATACGGTCATTATGAATTTTTGGTTATGTCCTTTGGGATGACCGATGCCCCAGCAGCTTTCATGCAATTGATGAACAACGTATTTCAGCCCTACCTTGATACTTTCGTTATTGTGTTCATAATGATATTCTGGTGTATTCTCGTAGCCAGGAGGAGCATGCTCAGAACTTAAGAATTGTGTTGCAGAGATTGAGAGAGGAGAAGCTTTATGCAAAATTCTCCAAGTGTGAGTTTTGGCTTGGGTCAGTGACTTTCTTGGGGCATATGGTGTCTAGTGAGGGTACTGTTGATCCGAAGAAGATTGAGGCGGTGCAGAGTTGGCCCAGACCGTCTTCAGCTATAGAGATTCGGAGTTTCCTGGGTTTGGCAGGATATTATCGTCGCTTTGTGGAAGGATTCTCTTCTATTGCTTCACCTCTTACCAGATTGACACAGAAGGGTGTTCTATTCAAATAGTCTGATGAATATGAGGAGAGCTTTCAGAAGCTCAAGTCAGCATTGACTACAGCTCCGGTTTTGGTTCTGCCTACTGGTTCATGTTCTTACACGGTTTATTGCGATGCTTCTAGAGTTGGCTTGGGAGCGGTGTTGATGCAGGACGGTAGGGTGATTGCCTATGCGTCTAGACAGTTGAAGGTGCACGAGAAGATTTATCCAGTGCATGATCTTAAGTTAGCTGCCATCGTTCATGCCTTAAGGATTTGGCGGCATTATTTGTATGGAGTGCAGTGTGAGATTTACACCGATCATCGTAGCTTGCAGTATCTTCTGAGGCAGAAGGACTTGAATTTACGTTAGAGGAGATGGTTGGATCTTCTCAAGGACTATGACTTGACTATTTTGGATCATCCGGGGAAGGTCAATGTAGTGGCCGACGCTTTGAGTCACAGGGCTGAGAGTTTGGGAAGTCTAGCTTACCTTTCAGCAGCAGAGCGGCCCTTAGCCCTTGATGTTCAGGCTCTAGAGGGTCAGTTGGTGAGATTGGATTTGTTAGACCCTCCACGGATGGTAGCTAGCATGGCTTCCCGGTTTTCCTTATTTGATCAAATTAAGGCACAACAGTATGATCACCGGCATTTGTTAGTTCTCCAAGACAGGGTCCGTAGAGGTGATGCTAGAGATGTCACTATTGGTGATGATGGGGTGATGAGTATGCAGGGCCGTATTTTCGTGCCAATGTGGATGGCATTCGAGAGTTGACATTAGCAGAGGCTCACAGCTCGCGGTATTCTGTTCATCCGGGTGTCGCGAAGATGCATCAGGATCTGAGACAGCAGTACTGGTGGAGGCGGATGAAGAGAGATATTGTGGAGTATGTAGCACGGTGTCTCAACTGTCAACAGGTCAAGTATGAGCACCAGAGACCAGGTTGTTTGCTTCAGAGGTTAGATATTCCGGAGTGGAAGTGGGAGCGGATTACTATGGACTTTGTAGTTGGGCTTCCACGGACTTCGAAAGTTTTTTATGCTATTTGGGTCATTGTGGATAGATTGACCAAGTCCGTGCACTTCATTCCTGTCAGCACTTCTTATACTTCAGAGAAATTGGCTGGTATTTACATTAAGGAGATTGTCCGATTGCATGGAGTGCCAGTTTCTATTATTTCTGACAGAGGTACTCAGTTCATATCCCAGTTTTGGAGGGTTGTACAGAAAGGTATGGGTACAGATGTAGAGTTGAGCACTGCATTTCATCCTCAGACCGACGGGCAGTCGGAACAGACTATTCAAATTCTGGAGGATATGTTACGGGCTTGTGTGATTGATTTTGGTGGTTCGTGGGATCAGTTCCTTCTATTAGCGGAGTTTGCATACAATAACAGCTACCAGTTCAGTATTTAGATGGCCCCGTTTGAGGCTTTATATGGTAGGAGGTGTAGATCTCCTGTTGGTTGGTTCGAGCCTAGTAAGAATAAGTTACTGGGTACAGACTTGATTCAGGATGTGTTAGAGAAGGTGAAGTTGATTCAGGAGCGGCTTCGCACGACGCAGTCTCGGCAGAAGAGTTATGCGGATCGGAAGGTTCGGAATGTGTCATTTATGGAAGGTGATAAAGTACTGCTGAAGGTGTCACCCATGAAGGGTGTTATGAGGTTCGGAAAGAGAGGAAAGCTGAGTCCACGATTTATTGGTCCTTTTGAGGTACTTCAGAAGGTGGG
The DNA here is from genome assembly GCA_005239525.1 of Nicotiana knightiana. NCBI lineage: Eukaryota > Viridiplantae > Streptophyta > Magnoliopsida > Solanales > Solanaceae > Nicotiana > Nicotiana knightiana. Next base: position 4,897 of record ML371071.1, read on the forward strand.
AGAGGTGGCTTATAGACTTGCATTACCACCCAGCCTATCGAGTGTTCATCCGGTGTTCCATGTGTCGATGCTCAGGAAATATATTGGTTATCTGTCTCATGTGTTAGACTTCAGCACAGTTCACCTCGAGGGTGATATGTCATATGAGGTAGAGCCAGTAGCAATTCTGGATCGTCATGTCAGAAAGTTGAGGTCCACGAATATAGCTTCAGTGAAAGTACAGTAGAGTGGTCAGCCAGTGGAGGAGGCTACTTGGGAGACCAAGCGGGAGATGCAGAGCAAGTATCCTCACTTGTTTGAGACTCCAGGTACGTTTCTAGACCCGTTCGAGGACGAACGTTTATTTAAGAGGGGGAGAATGTAACGACATGGTCCATCGTTACGTAGAACCTGCATTATAATTAATGCATTTGACTTGTCATAGATTGGTTATTCTGTTATTGATGTGTTAGAGCTGATAGGCTTGAAATCGGAATGGTTAAAACGAGAATTCAGTCACTTAGTCTTTAAAAATAACCTTAGAATGGGAAAAGTCAACTAAGAGTTGACTTATTGGTAAACAACCTCGAAATGAGGATTTTATAACTCGAATAGCTTCATTAGTTGATTTGGGACTTAGGAGTGTGTCCGGAATATTTTTGTGATGCCCAGTGTAGAATTAGGCTTGAATTGGCGAAAGTTAGTTTTTGGCGATTTCTGGTTAGCGGTGGAAAATAGACTATCGAGGTCGGAATGGAATTCCGGAAGTTGCAACAGGTTTGTAATGTCATTTTGGATACGTATGCAAAATTTCAGGTCAATCAGATGCGTTTTTGATAGTTTCGGCATCGTTGGTGGAATTTAGAAATTTCAAAGTTCATAGGCTTGAATTCGATGTGATTTAGTGTTTTTGCGTTGTTTTTGGTGATTCGAAGGCTCGACTAAGTTTGTGTGATGTTATGGGATGTGTTGGTATGTTTTGGTTGAGGTCTCGAGGGTCTCGGGTGAGTTTCGGGGTGGTTTCGAGCCATTTCTAGGCCATTTCTAGTTGCTGGTTTTTGGCTTCAGGAGTGTTCAGTGCGATAGCACTGATTTGGATGTGTTAGCATAGAGGAAATTTGGAAAAATCTAGTTGTTTTGTACGATCGCGCAAGGCTTCCCGCGATCGCATAGAGTAAATTTTCTGCTGCACTGTCCCGATTTTGGAAGCTTATAACTCACAATCTATAAGGAATTTGAAGATGATCCAAAATTAAAAGTTGTAGCTCTTGATGTCTAGTGTTCAGAAAGTTAAGCCAATTGTAATTTGGAGTTTTGTAAAAAAAGTTAATACCATTATACTAGATATTATCATGAAGAGTTGGAGAAGGCTATTGCAAAAATTGTTCTATGCGATCACATTGAGGAGGCCGTGATCGCATAGGGTTAAATAAGGGATGGTAAATTATGTTCACCGCGAATGCACAGATGGAGCCGCGATCGCACAGTGTGTATACCTGGACAGTTATAAAATAAACCCTCCGCGACTTAAGCCTTCTTTTCACCATTTTTGTACGGACGGAGAGCTTTGGGGGCGATTTTTGAAGAGGGAAATCTGTGTTCTTCAAAAAGGTAAGTGTTTTGATCATTAAAACTCGTTTATGGGTGATTATAGAACACAATACCAGTGTAAAATCCATGAAAATCAGTAGAAAAATTGGGTTTTAGGGCTTGAGATTATGAGACCTTTAGGGGTCGAGTTGAGGGGTCAAACGAACTCCGATTTTGGTGTTCTTTATATGTACGGAATTGTGAGAGGATGAAGAACACTTTGGTATACAAATTTCTAAGTTTCGGGACGCGGGCCCGGGGGTTGGGTTTTGACCAGATTCGGATTTTTTACTTAAAATCGATATTTTTCAATTGGAATTTATTCCTTAAGCATAAATTGATGATAAAAATCTGAACATGATAGATTTGGATCCTTCGGAAGTTGATTCGAGAGGTAAGCGTGTTGCAGAATAGTTCCGCGCTAGTTTCGAGGTAAGTAATGTCTTTAAATCCTGTCCTGAGGGTATGAAACCCCGGCCTATGCACCCTTCACGGGTTTTGAAATGCAAAGGTTGAAACTTTGGAGATATATTCCCTATTTAGACAACTATTGAGTTGTGAAACCGATTTCTAAGCTTATGCTTAATTAGTATTATTATATTATGTTATGATTTGGGTTGTAAGCCGTGTTTGGGGCCTAGTGCCGATCTGTTTTCTCCTTGGGGTTGTGTTTAATATATTTTCCTCAGTGATATGCTATGATTTACACTCAGTCCTTTCCTGATAAATTTTTTCGACACTCAGAGTATTTTGATACTATTTATTGAAAAATGAAATATTGTTTTTGGTCGAGAACCCGGGATGTTTTATGGCCTAAGGGCAAATTAAGAGTGTCTGACTGAGTGAGGCTTTCAGGCCTATATTATGAGGAGGATTTCAGGCCTTATGAGAGAGGTGAGGAGGCTTTCAGGCCTTATGAGAGTGGTGAAGAGGCTTTCAGGACTGATGTTATTATAGCGCTTGGACTGTAGAAGCCCCTCTGGAGTCTGTGCACACACCCAGCGAGTGCCGGTACCGATTGAGTGATGATGATTTCCCGCGAGGCTGATACTGAGTGATGATTGATACTGAGTGATTGAGAGAATGACTGAGGGAAACTATTAGGAGAAATGATTTTGGCCCGAGGGGCAGATTTGTGATGTTTTTACCAAGCTTTTGAACTATGATTTACTTCGTTTTCCAACTGGTTTTTACTGAGAATTTTACTGAAATATACTGATATTACACTTGTTTTAAAGGATTTCTGGAAACTGAATTCGAACTTATTATTTGATGAATACTACATGGTGACTTGATGTTTTACTGGTTTTGTGAAAGTGTGTGTCTGTGCTACGTGTTTTATATTTCTCAGACTGTAATTTATTTTTATTACTACTGAGTTGGCGTACTCATAAAGACTCCTTGTGCCTCTGTGCACAGATCCAGGTACTAGCACGCAGCAGTAGCTGGCGCAGTTCGATAGCAGATTTCACGGGATTTCGAGGTAGCTGTCCGGCGTCCACAGCTTCTCCACTTCCCTTCCTTATTTAATTTTAGCACTTGATTCAGAGACATATATTATAGTTTTAGCAGAGTTAGATTTATTTATCTTAGATGCTCATGACTATTGACTACAGTTCTTGGGAGGTTTTGTTTAGACTATTATAGGGACGCTAATACTTAATTATATTATTTGATGCTATGGTTGCATGCTTATTATTAACTTGTGAATTTCTATAATTGAACCAAAGCGTAGTAATGTGATGGTTGGCTAGCCTAGTTCCACGATAGTCGCTATCACGGCCTGTTAGGATTTGGGGTCGTGACATGGCGCCTATTGTAGAACTAGGTAAGCCTCAATTCAACATTTTCCCAATGCAGTAAAACCTTTTGAAATAACAACAGAAAGATTTAATATTTAAAGAAAAGTCTTTTGAAAACAAATTTTTTCCAAAACACGATACAACCGTCCCAAAACTTGGGGCGTCACTGAGTACATGAGCGTCTAAAATCGTAACACAGTCCACAACAGTGTCCAGAGCAATAAACTAAAAATTTAGATAAACAAAGGAAGGGAAATCGAGGCACGCGAGCGTCATGCAGCTACATCGATAGTCTCCAAACTCCGATGCCTAAATCAGTAGTCGCCGCTAGGTGTAAAATCAATGGGGAAACACCAATGTTGAAGATAAATAGGCACAAGTAACTTGCCTCAGTGATAAATTCGAAATCCCTTCGAAAATCTCCTCAATAATTCCCAAAGTCCGAGCTCCAAAATGTGAAAATGGAAAAAAATCTCGAAGTCCTCTATTTATAGGTTCTGCCTAGCAAAACCGCACCTGCGGTGCCCAACCCGCTTCTACAGACACGCTTCTGCGACGAATGTTTTGCAACTGCAGAAATCACTTAAGTCCACTGGGCTCGCACCTGAGCTCCAGGTCTCGCACCTGCGGAGTCGCTTCTGCGGCCCATCTTCCGTTTCTGCGGAATTTACCCATGATCCATTCTTCCGCATCTTCGGCTTAGCCTCGCACCTGCGGGCTCGCGGATGCGTTCCTTCCTCTGCACCTGTTTTCGTTCCAGCCCAGCTCTTCCCGCACCTGGGACCTCCTCTTCGCTTCCGCAGGACTGCACCTGCGGACTTCCCATCGCAGGTGCGAAACACCATAAGACCAGAATACCAACAATGCCTAAGTCCAAAATTTCCTTCCGATGGGAATCCGAAACACCCCCGAGGCCCACAAGACCTTAACCAAACCCACCCACAAGTCCTATAACCTCATGGGAACTTAGTCGAAACCTCAAACCACTTCAAATAACCTCAAAAACACGAATTACACACGGATTCAAGCCTAATAAGCTTCCAAACTTCCGGATTCCACAAACAGCGCCAAAACCTATCAAATCACGTCCGATTGATCTCAATTTTACACACAAGTCAAATAATGACACCATGAACCTACTCCAACTTCCGAAAATTCTATACGACCCCGATATCAAAACTTCCGTTGCCAGCCAAAGCTACCAAAATTCCAACTTTCATCAATTCAAGCCTAATTCTACTATGAACCCCGAATCATATTATGTACGCGCTCCTAAGTCCAAAATCACCTAATGGAGCTAAAACCTTCAAATTCAAATCCGAGGTCGTTTACACATAAGTCGACATCCGGTCGGCTTTTTCAACTTAAGCTTCCAATTAAGAGACTAAGTGTCTCAATTCACTCTGAAACCACTCCGGACCCGAATCAACCAACCTGGTAAGATATAACACAGTTGGAAAGCACAAAAGAAGCAGAAATGGGGGAAACAGGGCTATACACTCAAAACGACCGATCGTGTCATTACAAGGTTTTATAAATCAATTAAAATATAACATTATATAAATTCATTCCTTCTTTAAACATGCAAAATAACATGACTTCTTAAAAATTATATTTCGTGGTATTTTATTTCAAAACAAACTTAATTGGTAATGAGTTTGGGTTTGGTGTAAATAAATGATTATAAGGAACCAACAACTCTCTCTTCTTAAACAACCTATATCCTTCACACTTAATTAGCATTTGATAAATCATCCAATCCCGAGCAATCTTAGTTATTGGTGGAAGGCCCGATTCGTTAGCTGGTATTTGTTTATTCATTCAGATAGTGACTGATATTTTTTTAGCTATGAATTACACACCTCATGTGGATTTAGATTTTAACATGAGAACACGTTATGAGAGATATTGAAGGGGGCTGGTTTCGTCAGTTTGGTTTCGATTTTTATCTAATTTAACTTTATTCTTTTTTTCAATTAAGTTCTCACATTTTAAAATATTTCTTCTAAACTCATTCTTATTAGAGTTTAGATTCTTCATAATATACGCCCCCTCCTTTTTTCCTTTCCCCGTTTCAGCCTATTCTTGATTAAAAGTTTATATTTTTTCTCTATTCTATTCATAGGGTCGATAACTCAAAAGCTACCAATTTCTTTGTGCATTTCTTTTATTCAAAAGTTAGTTGTAAACAAAGACATCAATTTTGGTACAACTTAATTATATATGCACACTTAATAAAATAACAATATTTTAATTAGAAATCATACTGAACTAACTTTATTTTATTATCATTGTAGCATAGTGATCTGTTACGGTCAAACGCACACGCAAGTATACGCGTTCGTCAAGTAATAAAGTGATTAAAAGCCGGATGTAGAATTCACGAGGACTTGTGATTAACTATTAGCTAAATTAGAATATCCTAACTATCTAAACAAGAATTAAAACTAGAAGTAGTTGAATCTAAACTAATTAAAATAAAGAAAAACAAATAATGAACTCTAAACAAATGAAGAGCGTATTTATGTTACCAATGTGATGAAAACGATCTAGGATTATTGGCTATCTAACAATCCTATTGTATTCTTTGATTGAATTGACTAACTAATTTATCTAGCTTATTGGTTGACAGAGTTAATATTGCTCATAAGAATCTGTTGAGTTCTTACTCGCCTATTAAAGTTAACCTAACGCCTATATGTCTATGGAATTAGAACTAACAAGAACACATTTATAATTTTTGTAAATCAACCAAGCAAGGCAATTATGTATATGTCTATCCTAACCGCGAACTTGTTCCCCGATGCCCAAGTTCAAGAACTTGCTCTACTCAATCCTATGTGCAATCTAGAATTCTCACTTTCGAGTTTAATTCTAGATTCGTGGATAGTATTCAATTGGTGATCAAGCAATCAAATAATGAAGCGCAAGATTGAATAAGTAAACCAATATGATAAATCAAGAAAGCAAAATCATTATCCGAATAACAATAGTCATGAAAGAACCACAACCCTAGAACGTGAAGTTTAGCTCCACATAGACATGGTAGCCAAACAACAAATCATACAAGAAACATAAAAATTACTACGTTTGGGGGAAGAAAAGATGAAACCCGGCCTCCACGACGGCTCTCTGCTCGTGTTTTCCTCTCAAAAATGTCCTCCCCTCTCAAAATAGGTTTAAGTTCGCTTTTACATGAGTTGGGAGCGTCTTAGGGTCGAAATAACCGAGTCCCAATCGAAATAGGACATGTTCCCGTTTTGAGCGTCCAAGGTAGCGTGGGGCGCTGGCCCTGGCCCTCAACTTTTGAACATTGTGTTTTGAGCGCCACAGGTAGCGCCCCGCGCTGCCTGTGGCCCTCAAATTCGTACTTTTGCCTTTTCGTCTGATTTTTGCTCCAATTCACGCACTTTCGTCCCAAATTACATCCAAATGATTCCTACACATAGAAATATCACAAATTAGCACAAATTATTATATTATACATCTCAAATCTACGAGACATGAGCAAAATGTGAGGCGATATATATCAAAATATGCATACATTAAGACAAACATCATGATCCAATTACATATCATGTAAAATAACATCATAATACGTTCTAAATACTAGCCATAACTTTAATTTTATATTATAAATCCAAATAAAATTTTCAAGAATATGCATACATTTAGTTTATTATTTTCTTAAGTGTCGTTGGTGAAGTGACAATGCAATTTTAGTTTGATTTGCTTTTTCACATTTTCATTAATAATTATAATCCATAAATATTGGATAATTCTATAAGACATGATTCCTTCCTTCAGTGAATTAACTAAATAGGATCAACAATTAACATTTACTATTTTTATAAATTTTACGATTTATTTTCTTGATTCTATTTTATAACTCAAATATATTTTTTTAATATTATTTACGTGAGTTTTAAAATTTTAGGCATATTGGTATAAGGTACACGTGCCTTGTGCGTACGGTAAAATTAGTATTATAGAAAGTCGCTAGGAAGAAACAAAAGGATATGGTAGTTGGGGTAGGGGTGAGCATTGGCCGGCCGGCTAGTATGAAAGTACGGTTCGGTTTATTGATTTTTGGTTTTGTAATATTAATAACCAAACCAAACCATAGTATTTACGGTTCAGTGCCGTTTTTTCAAAGTTCAATTCGGTTATTTCTGATTTAGTTTTTCGGTTATTAACGGTGTAAGTTAAACATAGCCAAATTAATTTGTAAGAAGTGATATATGCTATTGATTTAGTTTGTTGCTCAGGCGCTGCCAATTTGAAAGTTATCGCTTTGCCAAATGCAGACTGTTGTAGTTAAAGAGTTTGAACACTTGAAGGAGATAGTAATGAAACATGAAGAGAATGAATATGAAAATGGATTTGCAAAACAATAAAAAGAAAGGGATTAGCACCAATTGTAGTGAGCATTGAATCTTCCATTTTTCACATGAAATCCCTCACACTTTTGAGCAACATACGATAGAGATTTTGCCACATTATACAGTAACACTGAAGCAGTCAACAACTACTATTTATGGGAGCAATGCAGAAGTTTTTAAAAAGTAGGCAACCTGAGGAAGAAGGAGGTGTGGAGGACTGGAGGCGACGAGCAGCGGAAGAGGAAGAAGGCATCACAGCAGCGACAGGAGGGAGAAGGAAAGTCAAGTCTCAACTCTCAAGAACCCTAATTAGAATTTAGAACTAAGACAAATAAACAATTTCAATTTTCTAATTTCTACTTTGATACATGCCAAATAGACAAATAGAATTTAAAAAATTGTACTGTGTGGGTAAGTTGTGTGCTACTTCTCTTTCTCTTTTTTACATCCTATAGCAAAAGTTAACACCTTATTTATTTTAAATAAATAACATTTAAAAAAATTATATTATATAGATACCTTTTAATATTTATAGCAAAATATCTAATTTTAGTTCCTCCTACTTCTAAGCCAATAAATACGCTATTCAGTTACACTATTTTCTCTCTCTCTACTTTGATACATGCCATTCTCTTCCTCCATTCCTTGATAACACGAGCTTTATGAAAATTTCCCTTTATTAATGGGTAGGGTTTTTAAGAAGAGAAAATATCTTTTTCTTCCTCACAAAATGCATTAGCTGCCACCGCCAACGACGTGTTTTGCACAGAGAATATTTTGATTTATTGAAGAAAAAAAAGAACCCTAGTTTCTTTTCTTTTCTTCTCTTTATCTGTCTCGCCGCCTGTCATAGCTATGGAGCATCAAGCTACTATCAGTCGCCGCCAGTCCACCAGCTGCTCACCGCCGGCAGCCATCAGTCGCCGGAAAATCCAAGAGCCAGCGACCCCCCCCCCCTGAACCTCTAAGCTTGAGATTAGGACGACGACGAAGAGCAAACCTCACTAATTCTATGTCGAAATTCGCCTGAAACGTGTGATTCGTAAAATCAACAATTGGCAAACACTTTTTTTTATCTAGATTAATACGGAATCAAATGTGTATGTAGTTGTATTCAGATGTATTTGGATTGTAAATCCAAGTCAGAAACTGAATAATACAGTATGTATTCAACCTGTTGTATTTACATAAGATAGGTATATTCATATGGCATCAAATGTGTATGTAGCTGTATTCAGATGTATTTGGTTTGATGTATGTAGCTGTATTAATATATCCAAATGTATTTGATTTGATGTAGATTCATATGGAATCAAATGTATATGTAGTTGTATTCAAATGTATTTGGATTGTAAATCCAAGCCAGAAACTGAGTAATAATGGGGCTATAAATATGTATTCGGCAGATTGTATAAGTATGTATTCAACATGTTGTATTTACATCTATTAAATAGGTATATTCATATGGCATTAAATGTGTATGTAGTTGTATTCAGATGTATTTGGTTTGATGTATGTAGCTGTATTCAGATGTATTTGGTATGATATATGTAGCTGTATTCAGATATATTTGGTTTGATTTGTGTATTTTATTGTATTCATTGTCTCGCTATATACAATGAATGTATTGATATATTTTTTAATTAATAGATGTATTATATAATTGATATAATATAATTTCTACGTTATCAAATAATGGGCAATTTTAGTTTCTGAAGTTCTTCAAAGTTAAACTAACAAGAGAGAATGACATAAAAGAGAGAACCTTGATGGAAGTTCAGGATTGACCAAATAAGATTTTTAACATAATCGAAAGATCACTGGCATATATTTAAATGGAAGAATCCTTTTTATAATTGTATGTTGAGTTATATTAGGAGTATATTATGTTAATTGATTCACTTTCCGTTTAAAAATAGTAACTTCCCTGATTCACGCCTACATTCATGTCTATTTTTGGTACTGTATTCATGCTTAAATCCATCTAATACATCTTATAACAACAGAAAACGTATCTATAATCCGTAATATAGCAAATGGTATCTCTAGATAGCTAATTACCACAAAAAGATAGTGCTTTATGAAAATTTTCCTACAAAAAATAGTGAACCCTAATTTTACACTTTTGGGCCCATAAATTTGGGTCTATTTTTTTTGGAGAGAAAAAGAAGGCACATAATAAATTTTTTCAATATGCTTTGCTCCCGTTTTTATTTATAAATTTAATAATTTTTGGCAGATTTTAAAAAATCTTTAAATTTCAAAACAACTCTAGAGTAGTTTTTGAAGTTTTTCAGTAATAAACTTTAAAATTTTTCAAGTGAAATGTAATTTCAAACACAATTTTAACTTTCAAACTCATTTATTCACGTTTCAATTAAATTTATGTCCAAATGGTAGCTTAATAAAATTGGTACTTTTTCTTACAGTAGTTTATTACGTGACTATAATAAATTAAATGTTAGTGAAATTAACCTTTGTTTCATGGTGAAAGGGAGAGGGAGTTTATGCATTTTTATGGCTGTTGGTTTTTGAGTTCCTTTCGTAGTTTAATTTCTAAATTTATTGCGCACCCTGCTTTAGGGTTTTCAGAATGAGCACTAGTGCATTGGTTGCAGAGAAGGTGTGGGAAGGTATCCAATCAACTCATTCAGGTCTTTTCTTGAACCAACTACATCACAATTTAATTATTTTTGGGCTTTTATCAATATGGGTAGCACTGTACTTGACTAGTAATGCTAATTTGTTTTGGGGTTTCATGTTCTTGATTGGTGATGGGGTTGCTACAGTGAACGATGACCAACTTTCAATGTCAGTATTAAATGTTGTCTTTGTTTCTTGTTCCATTGAATTCCAATTTCATTCATAGAATTTCTGGTACTATACATTTTGTAGATTGCATTTCTTATTTGGGAAAAATTTGGAGCGAGCAACGAGGATAGTTGATCAAAGAGGCGTAAAAAGGATCTTGGGCAAACCCAGTGGTCGTTCCATCTTTCAGGTCCGACCCTTCTTTAGCTTCGGTATCAGAAAAGGTTTAAATGTATCCCTCATTGTACTTTGAGTTTAAATATACCATTGTCGTTATACTATTGGTTCATATATACCTTTTCTTCGTTAAGCTTGTCCAAAGTGGACATCCAATCCTACATGGCACTGGCATTTGATGAGGTGGATGCCACATGGCTTGCCACATCAACGCCCCAAACTCATTTTACCCCCTTCTATTTTTTTTCCACCGCTAAAATTTCCTTCCCTTCCACCACTATTGCCACCATTATTGTTGCCATGAAATATTGTATTTTAAATTTTAGTTTTTTATATATGGATTAAGGGTAGTGAGGTGGCATGCCATGTGGCATCCACCTCATCAAATATCAGTGCCACGTGGGATTGAATGTCAACCTTAGACAAACTTAATAGAATAGGGTATATTTGAACCAATAGTATTACGGCAGGAGTATATTTGGACCCAAAGTATAACAAAGGGTATATTTAAACATTTTCTCACAGTTCAGGGATATATTTGGCCCTTTGCCGCTTTTGCTTTTTGAGTTGTTTATGAGTAAAGCATTAGACTTGCCTTTTTTCCTCAGGTTGTAGGAGAGTCAAAGAGGAAGGAGGAATATCTATGCTTTCCAGAACATTATTGTGCTTGTTATTCCTTCTTCTATGACATTGTAAACAGAGGGGAACAGCTTTGTGTGAGATCTACTGACCCTCTTTCTCCAATGTTTTTGTCCTTTCTTTATTTGATTCCTCTTTGTTGTCCAGTGTAAGCATCAATTAGCTGCCAGACTTGCTTCTTCGTTGGGAGCATGTGTTGATTTTACGATCTCTGATGATGAACTTGCTCTCATGCTCTCCCAGCTTTGAATGTGCAAATTTCCAGGTAATGCTTAAATGTTTGAAATTGGATACCACTTACCAAATTCGTCTATGGTAGAAACTACTTCAATGCTGCAAAAATCTGTCACCTCTAATACGACAACATAACTGCGGGAACATGCATTGACTTCAGGATAATAGTCTAATACTGAGCATGACTACTCCTAATTGATTTTGAAAACTACATGAAAACAAGCATAGTAGAGTGTGTTGGTCTGGTTGTGCAATGTCAAACAGTACATCATCGCCAATTCGCCATGGGCTTGAAATGATTGAACTTGATTTACTTATACTGGTAAATCTAGTGTCAAATTATCACTATGTCTTGAATATAATGGGAACTTTTTAGTTTGAGATGGCTTTGTTCTGTCCCAACTATTTTACCTTTCAACGTTTTTTGAAAGGTCGATTTGCTAGTAATTTTTATCAACCATCTTAGCCAACATGCTCCTAGCTGAAATGACCATTCTAGAAGAAATAGTTTTTCTATGAATGGTCTTGACAGACAACTCTCCTATTCTCTTCCCGAAATAACCATTCTAAAGCAAAGGCCAACTCATGTGGATGTTCAGTATGAAGGTGTTTATTGTTTTTTGAAATTGACTGGTATAACTTTCTCTGAAAACTAAAATTTCTATGTTCAGGTAACCCTAACTTTACAAGCCATTGTTGTCCACATATTTCTTTGATGATAAAACCGCTGCTGAGCGATGTCTGCATTATTCCTCTGGGCTTCTCTTTTGCAATTATACGCACTTAGAAGATTGCTACTCGTTTCCAGAGTAGAACAAGGTTTCACGGTGTTCCAATGATAATCTTGATCAGTGATCTACTTATGCCTCTTGATTATTTTTCTACCATTTAGCCGTTCAGAGTAAAGTTGAAGTTTGTTTTTTGGTCCTAAGAATGAGGTAACTGTCAAAGACCTTGTGTATTCTAGTTGTTGGACAGTATGTATCGTGTTAGGAAAATGACAGAGAAATTGAGGCTATGACTTTACCTCTTAATTGCGTAAGATGACATACGATTGTTCTTTCTCTGGATAAATTTCTTATAATCAATTAGGGAGGAGATCCTTAAAACTTTAGAAACGGCAAATGAACTAGAAAGGTAGTTGAAGTAGGATTAAGCAAAGTTCGTTGACTGCAGGAAGTTTTGTGTAGAATGGCTATAGAGGTACATGTTGGAAGGTGATGTTGTTTGGTAGAGGTTGATGAGTGCTATTTATGGTAATAAAGGAGGGTGGAGGCCTCCCTCTTCACGCATGAATGCAAGAGGGGACATATGGAACTGTATCGTAGTAAACTAGAAGTTGGAAATGGACAGAGAATCAAGTTCTAGACAGACTTTTTATTGGTAGGGGAGGAATGCTTGAAGTCTAACTTCCCTATTTTGCCGAGTTACTCTCTTAATAAGACTGGAACTATTGCTGATTTTTTCTTAGACTCAGGATGTCAGATTGTACTTGGAAGAAATTAATGATTGAGAGGTAGAAACTACTGTCTTTTACTTCAACAGTTAGAATCAGTCTAAATTGATCATAACAAGCTGGATTCACCGATGTAGACATCCGTGTTTTAAAAGGCGTTTTTGGGGCGAGCATTGAGGCGAGGCGCACCAAAAACGTCCCAGGGCGATGGTGCGGGGCTAAAGTCTCAAGAGGCGTGCGCCCGGGCGTTTGCGTTTTTTAGTTGTATCCATGTCTTCTCTTATTAATTGTATCCATGTTTCCTATAGTTGAAGCCATTTCTTCTCCAGCTCTATGTTGCAGGTTGAAGCATCATCTTATCCTACAAGAAATCCAACGATCATGCGTTCATATTTCTCAACGATGAGGTTCCGGACTTTGGAACTATTGCTTTACTTTATGAAGACCATTTTCTTTCGGAATTTACAACAAAGTAATCAGACATAATGGCGCCAATCATCTAATTCTCTTGCATTGCACCTGGTGTACTTGTGAAACTATGTGGCCCAAGGGGGTATCGAGGAATTAGTATTTGATCTCAATTGTTTGATTGATGTGCATAGTTGAGAAAACATCTTGTGATATCATTGTTTCAAAAAATTATACATAGTACAGAAACATCTAAAGCTGTCACTATTTCAATTCTTCTTCTATAATTAGCAATTCGTCCGTCTCAGTATCTGTAAGCTTATGCTGTCTAATTGTACCTTTAATTATTCCCTTAGGTCTTTCATTTCACCAAGATCTAATTTTTTAAAAATAGAAAATGGCATCAAATTTATTGAAGCTCCGGAATCACGAAGTGCTTTTTCAATGTATACTCCTCCCAGAGTACATGAAATGGTGAAACTACCTGGATCACCAAGTTTTTGAGGTAATTTGTTTTAAAGTATAGCACTGCATTTTTCAGTAAGCATTACCACAAAAATTTCTTCCAATTTTCTTTTGCTTGATAAAATTTCTTTCAAAAATTTGGCATATGAAGGCATTTGCAATAAAGCATCAGTAAAAGGAATATTAATGTGAATTTGTTTTAAAATCTCCAAAAATTTTGCAAATTGATTATCAAGCTTTTCTCTCTTCATCTTTTGTGGAAAAGGAATTGTAACAGGGAAAGGAGTCAAATTTTTAGTATTTTTTTCTTCTTTTTTCTTGGCTTCTTTCTCTTCTGTTTGTTGAGAGGGTGTCTCAACATTCTCACCCTTATCTACCTGTTGTTCAGATTGATGCTTTTCTTGTCTGTTTGCATAAGGTTCATCAAGAGTCGTACCTGACCGTAAGGCAGTGGCCTTTAAGGTGTTCTTTTGGATTTTTCTCTGTATTGCTCGGTAAAGGACCTTAAATATTTTCAGACAAAAGAGTTGCCAATTGGCTTAACTGAATTTCAAGGTTTTTTAAGGCTGAATTTTGACTTTCCATTTTTTCATCAGTAACCTTAATGTACTTGTATAAAAGGTCATCAAGACTTGGATGGCCTTGTTGAGGCCTTTGCTGATATGGAGTTGCTTGCTGATAAGGCCTGAAATTTTGTTGTCCACGAATTTGATTTTGATATTCGGGTGGACTCTGTACCTGTTGCTTTTGGTAGTTTGGAGTGTTTTCAGCACCATTTACATTGCTCCATTAAAACCCCGGAAGTTTTTATGCTAATGGACTTCCAAAAGGATATGGCTTATAATCGACAAAATGGACCTGTTCATCATTATGATTGTTTGCTTGACATTCATGGTTCAGATGGTTTCCTCCATACATGTCACAAGCCTCAAATTGGCTTGGTTGTTGTGTATTTACCTGAAAAGATTCAAACTTTTGTACCAAAGAAACAATTTGTTGAGTTAGTGTATTTAGAGCATCCTCCTGATTTACCGTAGCAGCCTTCTTGATGATTACACGCTCAGATGGCCACTGAATGACATTTTCAGAAATTTCATTAAGCAATTGTAATGCTTCTTCTGTGGTCTTTCCCATTATGGAACATCCTGCAGCTGCATCTATTACATTTCTAGAAGAAGGTTTTAACCCATGATAGAAAATGTACAACTGCATATTTTCAGGAATGTCATGGTGTGGACATTTCCTTAACATTGCTTTCAATCTTTCCCAAGCTTGATAAACTGACTCAGTGTCAGTCTGCAAGAAGTTAGATACATCCTGTCTTAATTTTGTTGTTTTAGCAGGGAGAAATATTCATTTAAATTTTTTTGAGTCATTTGGTCCCATGTGGTAATAGACCCTTGCGGCAAACTTCGTAACCAAGTTTTGGCCTCTCATTTTAAAGAAAAAGGAAATATCCTTAACTTAATTGCTTCAGGAGGTACTCCATTATATTTTGCAGTTTCAACCAATTCTAAAAAGTCAATTAAATGACTATGTGGATCTTCACTTGGATCACCAGTGAAAATACAAGATTGTTGAATTGTTTGAATCAGGCCTGTCCTGATTTCAAAGTTATTGGCTGTCACTGGAGGTTTCCTGACACTAGATTCACAGTTAAAGCGATCAGGTCTAGCATAATCCCTTAGGATTCTGTTTGCTGGTCTTGGCGCCACTTCATCAAACTAATCCTCATCATGAGCTGGTGGTGGAATTTGTAGTGGATTGTTATCATCTCCTAATTGGTGCTCCATTCTGTTACAAGTTATGTTTTGAGACGATATTTGTCCTTTCCTATACAATCACAAAGTTTTTTCAATTTCAGGATTGTAATTGGCCAACTCTTTTGTAGAAGAGTAGGTCATAAACTATATGAAATTAAAGTAAAATAAAGACAGTTCCTAAAATAGTAAGAGATAAAAAAAAATTTAAAAAATGAATTAAAAAAAAGTACGGTAATAATATAGTTAACTTAAAACAGTAAGTTGTAACTAACCATCAAAAGAAATAATATAATACTAATTATATTATATGAAAAACAAAACTTCAATAATAAATAAAGTATGGTGAAGGATTGAAGTACTATCAATTAAAAAATTTGAATAAAATATTATTTTATAAGAATATAGTAAAAGTAATAGTTATAGTAATAGTAATATAGAATAGTACAAATGGTACTTTTAGCATTAGAATGGTAAAAACAAGTACTTACACTGATAATAATAATAAAAATAGTAAAATATACTTAAAAAATGACAAATACAAAATAATGAGATTGTGAATCATAAAACTAATATATTATACTATTATATAGATGCTAGTACTAACAATACTAATATAATAATAAAATATTTTTTTTCTTTCACAATATTATATAAAATTGCTCCTAATAAAAGTGACAATTATAATAGTAGTATGTAGGAGATAACATTTTGAAGAAAAACTTAACAATAATAATAAATTCTCAAATTGTAATAAAATATTTAATCTTAAGTAGATGTGTGCCAATCCCCGGCAACAGCGCCAAAAATTTGACGAGGCTATTGTGTATAGGAATTTCTACTCGTACTCTGTCAAATTCTAGTATAGTTTATGATATCGTCCCACAAAAATTGGACAATTTAAGCTACAGACTTGTAATATTTTGACTACTATTTGAGAGAATCAAATTGATGAAAGGTGTGTTTGAGTGATGACCCAAAGGTCATCCTGTGTAATTTTAATTAAACCTGTGTTCCGAGGCCCTGAAATCCTCCTATAATCTCACCTCGATGTGCGTGCACAGCCCAGAGGCGTAGCCGGGAAGCCTTTATGTGGAAAATTGATAAAATGAGGTTTTTATAATAATTCTTTGAATAAAGTTGACTTTGGTCAATATTTTTGGTAAACGGACCCGGACCCGTGATTTGACGGTCCCGGAGGGTTCGTAGGAAAATATGGGACTTTGGCGTATGCCCAGAATGGAATTCCGAAGTCCCAAGTCCGAGAAATGAATTTTTAAAGAAAATTATTTTCTGAAAAGTATAAAGGCTTTTGAAAATGAACTTTGATGTGCAACCTGTGTTACCGGACTCGTATTATGGTTTCGGAGCCCGGAACAGGTTAAATATGTCTTATGTGAGTTATCTGTGAAATTTGATAAGAAACGGACTTAGTTTGATGTGATTCGGACTAAAAATGGAAAATTTGAAAGTTATGAAGTTTTGGGAATTTTTATAGATTTTGAGGTTTAATTCGATGTTTAAGATGTTATTTTGGTGTTTTGATTACCCGAATAAGTCCGTAGGATGTTTTTAAGGTTGTGTATATTTGGTTTTGGGCCCCGAGGGCTCGAGTGAGTTTCGGGAGGGG
>ML371076.1:4085-26380 GCA_005239525.1 Nicotiana knightiana
CTACACATGAAATAGACTCTATTATGCACATAAAAAGTGTATTTTTATCATTAACGCACATAAAATGTAGGGCATATAACATGTTAAACCATGAATTCTAGCCTCGCATCAACTGCCTCAAAAGGCTGACCTCTCCACTGCACTCTAACTGAAGGATAACTCTTCAACCTCAACTGACGAACCTGCTGGTCTAGAATAACTACCAGCTCCTCCTCATAAGTCAAATCCTTGTCCAATTGGATAGAGCTGAAATCTAACACGTGGGACGGGTCACCATGATACTTACAGAGCATGGACACATGGAACACTGGTGACTTGCTGATAACCCTGGAATGAACACAAGTTTATAAGCCACCTCTCCCACTCTATCGAGAATCTCAAAAGGCCCGATATACCTAGGGCACAACTTGCCCTTATTTCCATACCTTATGACACCCTTCATGGGTGACACACGAAGCAACACCCTCTACCCGACCGTGAATGCCACATCCCGAACTCTACAGCCGGCATAACGTTTTCCTGGACTAAGTTGTGCGAAGTCGATCTTATATAATCTTGATCTTGTCCAAGTCCTCCTATACTAAATCTCATCCAAAAGTCAAGCCTCTCCCGGCTCAAACCACCCAACTGGAGACCTGCACCGTATACCATATAATGCATCATAGGGAGCCATTTGAATGCTCGACTGGTAGCTGTTGTTGTAGGCGAACTCTACAAGGGACAAGAACTGATCCCACGATCCTCCGAAGTCTATAACACGAACGCGGAGCATATCCTCCAAGATATGAATAGTACGCTCAGAGTGCCCGTCTGTCTGAGGATGAAATGTTGTGCTCAGCTCAACCTACGTACCCAACCCACGTTGTACTGCCCTCCAGAAATGCGAGGTAAATTTTGTACCTCGATCAGAATTGATAGACACAGGCACACCGTGAAGGCGGATGATCTCCCAAATATAAATATCTGCCAACCGCTCTGAAGAATAGGTAACTGCCACATGAATGAAGTGTGCTGACTTAGTCAGCCTATCCATAATGACCCAAACAACGTCGAACTTCCTCTGAGTCCGTGGGAGAGCAACAACAAATTCCAAATTGATACGCTCCCACTTCCACTCAGGAATCTCTATTAGCTGAAGCAAACCACCGAGTCTTTGATGCTCATACTTCACCTGTTGAAAATTCAGGCACCGAGCTACATAAGCAACTATATTCTTCTTCATCCTCCTCCACTAATAATGCTGCCACAGGTCCTAGTACATCTTGGCGACGCCCAAGTGAATAGAATACCGAGAACTGTGGGCCTCCTCAAGGATCAACTCATGAATCCCATCAACATTAGGCACACACATACAACCATGAATCCTCACAACTTTGTCATCTCCAACTACAACCTACTTGGCACCACCGTGCCTCACTGTGTCCCTAAGGACCATCAAATGAGAGTCATCATATTGTCGGTCTCTGATACGCTCAAATAAGGAAGACCGAGCGACTGTGCAAGCTAGAACACGGCTGGGCTCTAAAATATCCAACCTCACAAACTGGTTGGCCAAAGTCCGAACATCTGAAGCTAGCGGCCTCTCACCGAGTGGAATGATGCAAGGCTGCCCATACTCACTGCCTTCATACTCAGTGCGTCAGCCACCACATTGGCCTTCCCTGGATGATACAAGATGGTGATATCATAGTCTTTAGATAGCTCCAACCACCTCCTTTTCCTCAAGTTGAGATCCTTTTGCATGAACAAATACTGAAGGCTGCGATAATCCGTGAAAACCTCACACGACACACCATAAAGATAGTGCATCAAAATCTTTAGTGTATGAACAATGGCTGCCAACTCGAAATCATGGACATGGTAATTCTTCTCATGAACCTTCAACTGCTGAGATGCATATGCAATCACTCTTCCCTACTGCATCAATACTGCTCCGAGCCCAACACAGGAGGCATCACAATATACCGTGTAAGATCCTGAACCTAATGGCAACGCCAACAACGACACTGTAGTCAAAGCTGTCTTGAGCTTCTAAAAGCTCAACTCACACTCGTCCGACCACTTGAACGGGGCACCCTTCTAGGTCAACCTTGTCAACGGGGCTGCTATAGATGAAAACCCCTCTATAAATCGGCGATAATAACCCGCCAAACCCAAGAAGCTCCTGATATCCATGGTAGAAGTAGGTCTAGGCTGGTTCTTGACTGTCTCAATCTTCTTAGGATCTACCACAATGCCCTCTGCTGATACAACGTGTCCCAAGAAAGTGACTGAATCCAACCAAAACTCGCACTTCAAAAATTTAGCATATAACTGACTGTCTCTCAAAGTCTAGAGCACTATCCTGAGGTGTTGCTCATGCTCCTCCCGACTGTGGGAGTATATCAAGATGTCATCAATAAACACAATCACAAAAGAATCCAAATAAGGCTTGAAAACTCGGTTCATCAAGTCCATAAATGCTGCTGGGGCGTTGGTCAACCCAAAGGACATCACTATAAACTCATAGTGCCCATACCGCACCCGAAAAGTTGTCTTAGAGACATCGGATGCCCTAATCCTCAACTGATGGTAGCAGATCTCAAATCAATCTTCGAAAACACCTTGGCACCCTGAAACTGATCAAATAAATCATCAAACCTCGGCAACATATACTTGTTCTTGATGGTGACTTTGTTCTATTGTCGATAATCTATACACATCCTCATAGACCCATCCTTCTTCTTCACAAACAAAACGGGTGCACCCCAGGGCAAGACACTAGGTCTATGAAGCCCTTATCAAGCAAATCCTACAACTGTTCCTTCAATTCTTTCAACTCTGGTGGGGCTATCCTTTATGGCAGAATGGAAATGGGCTAAGTGCCCGGAGCCAAATCAATACAAAAGTCAATATCCTTGCTGGGTGGCATCCCCGGCAGGTCTGCAGAAAATATCTCTGGAAACTCACGAACAACAAGCACAGAATCTATAGAAGGGACCTCAGCACTAGAATCACAAACATAAGCCAAATAGGCCAAACACCCCTTCTCGACCATACGCCGAGCCTTCATATAAGAAATAACCCTGCTGTTAGAATGGTCAGGAGTCCCTCTCCACTCTAATCGAGGAAAACCTGGCAAGGCTAATGTCACTGTCTTGGCGTGACAGTCCAAAATAGTGTGATAAGGTGACAACCAATCCATACCCCATATAACATCAAAATCCACCATATCTAAGAACAGAAGGTCTACACTGGTCTCAAGACTCCCAATAGTGACCACACACGAATGATATACATGATCTACAACAATAGCATCCCTCACAGGTGTGGACATATATACAAGGGCACTCAAAGAATCATGAGGCACAACCAAATATGAAGCAAAATAAGATGACACATATGAGTAAGTAGACCCCAAATCAAATAGAACTGAAGCATCTCTACTGCAAACTGAAAAAGTACCTGTAATAACAGCATCGGATGACTCAACCTCAGGTCTGGATGGAAAAGCATAACATCGTGGCTGGGCCCCACCACTCTGAACCAAACGACGTTTAGCTAACGAGCCTCCACCTCTAACGGCCTGACCTCCACTTCTAACAATCTGGCCCCTACCTCTAACTGCCCCGACCCCTACCTCTGGCTGGCTGAGCAGGCGGTGCAACTACAGGTGTCAGAACCATGGCACGAGAACTATAGTGCTGTGAACTACTAGACGCACGAGGAAAAAACCTAGCAATGTGCCTCAGATCACCACAAGTATAACAAGATCTCGGCTGCTGTGACTGCTGGTCGGGAAACTGACCCTATCGACCTGAATAACTACCCTGGAAACTCTGACCGGGAGGTGCACTGTAGGCTGGCTGATCAGAATAATGCATATAAAGGCTACGACAACCTGGGGAACCATGGGATGCCTGGAGTGATGAATAAAATGGCCTGGGATGATGGCCTCTACCATAAGTACCCCCGCCTCAAGATGAGGCACCACTGAACCTGCTGGAATGATGAGGTTTCTTGCCCGACCCCTGACCTCCCTGTCCAAGAACCATCTCAACTCGTCTGACGACATTAGCCGCATCCTGGAAAGAAATCTCACTCCTAGTCCCCTTAGCCATCTACAATCTAATAGGCTGAGAAAGACCCTCATTAAACCTCCTCACCCTCTCTCTCTCTCTATGGGAAGCAAACGAATAGCATGACGGGCAAAATCTACAAAACGGGTGTCATACTGAGCAACGATCATGTTGGCCTGCTGGAGATGCTCAAACTGACGGCGGCACTCTTCTCTCGAGGTAATAGGTAAAAACTTCTCTAAGAAGATATGTGAGAACTGGTCCCAAGTAAGAGAAGGAGACCCAACTGATCTGATCAACAAATAATTCCTCCACCATTTTTTGGCGGACCCGGTCATTTGAAAAATAGCAAACTCGAGCCATTGGTCTCCAATATACCCATGTTTCGAAGAACCTCATGACAGCTATCAGGATACTCCTTGGGGATCCTCTGAAGTAGCACCACTGAAATGAACTGGAAAGAGCTTGGTAAACCTATCCAATCTCCATTAGGCCTCAGAAGACATAACTGACCTATCACCGGGCTGTGCCGGAGAAACCGCTGGACTACTCTGACTGGATAAGCTGTTGGAGTCTGAAACTTGCGAGCCATCTGCTCTGGAGTGTGAGTAACAGGAGTCTGGGCTCGTCCTCCAGCCTGAGATACGGTTGGTGCCATGGGGAATGCGCTAGTTTGGGCCACACTCTCTATAAGGCCCACCAATCGGACCAAGGCATCCTGAAGCAATGGGGTGGCAAAAAACCCCTCCGGCACCTGACCTGGTCCGATAGGAATAGTCTGAGCTGGAACCTCCTCACCGAACTCTACCTGAGGCTCCACGACTGGGGCTACTACTCGGGCCTTGGGCTGAGCCCTGCCCCTACCTCGGCCTCTAGCACGGCCTCAGCCTCGACCTCTGCCCTACTTAGGAGCTACTGTTGGAGGCTCTGGCTGCTACTCAGCTGAAGAAGCGGTACGCTTCCTCGCCATCTTGAGAGAATAAAAATAGGAAAATTCAATCAGTATTGAGAAGAACAAAATCGCACAACATAGTTGAATAAAACTGAGCTGTGTAACTTTATAGCCTCTGGGAGATAAGTACAGACTTCTCCGAACTGATCCCCCAGACTCTACTAAGCTTGTCCGTGAATTGTGAGACCTTGGAAACCTATTGCTGTAATACCACCTTGTCACGATCCAGAATCCCCACCGTCGGGATTGTGATGGTGCCTGAAATTTACTTGTAGGAAAGCCAACATTAGAGGCTCGATAAGCAACAAAAAATTAAAACCCATAACGATCATCAATAATTAACACATAACAAATTAATAAGAAAGCGGAAATTCTTAACAAAATCAAATATCTATACACAACTACCCATGATCTGGAGTCACAACTCACGGACTTCTATGATTTATCTACAAATATTTGGCTGAAGGAAAAATATAATTGTTTATGAGTCAAAGAAATAGTGAACTGAAGAAGGTAGAAGGGGACCATAGGGTCTCCGGACGTCGGCAGATCTACCTTGGGTTTCGTGTGTAGTGAAGTCAGCAACAAATCTCAGAATCACCTTAGACCGACACCTGAATCTACACAGGAAGTGCAGAGTGAAATATAAGTACAACCAACCCCATGTACTGGTAAGTGTAGAGCCTAACCTCGACGAAGTAGTGACGAGGCTAGGACAAGACACCCACAAACAACTTGTGCAGTATAATCATACATATAGCAATGACAGTAACAAAAGAAATAAGACAAGAAATATTGGGAAGGGGACATGCTGATGGGTTCACAATGTAAGAAATCAGAAGCAGTGATAAAACCAAATCAATAAAAATGCCTTAAATAGATAAAACAAGTAAAAGTGGTAAGGAAACTACACGGCATCACCCTTCGTGCTTTTACTCTCAACCTTATCATATGAAACAATAGAAAGATACGACATCACCTTTCGTGCATTAACTCTCTCATAATATAACACGGCATCACCCTTCGTGCATTATCACTCACCATACATGGCACGACATCACCCTTCGTGCATTAACACTCGCTCACAAACATTGGTACGACATCACCCTTCGTGCTTTAGACTCTTCCTCACCAAAACAAGGAACGACAACAATGGAGAGATAAGAACATCAAAATCAATCTTACTTCAACATTTAATGCCACACTACCAACCTCAACTTCGAGCCAATACTCAACAAATACCAAATTTCAGTAAAATATGATAAAAGTTGCTTAACATACCAAATGGCTAAGGTAGGCATGAACAATACGATTTAAGACTATAATAGTTACAAGAATAATACTCACTCGCATGCTATGACTCGATGACAACACATAGGTACTCATCACCTCACCTATACATTGTACTTAACAACCAACCACGTAGCAAATAGTCAAATAATATCTAATCCCTCAAGCCAAAGTTACACGGCACTTACCTCGCTCCAAGGGCCAAATTCAAAGCTCAACCACACATTTTCTCTAGATTCCACCTGCAAACCACTTGTATCTAGTCATAATTAACTTAATAACAATAATTATTGCTAAAGAAATCAATTCCATACATAATTATAGGTTTCCCAAACTTCTCCCCAAAAACTCAAAAATTGACCCCGGGCCCACATGGTCAAAACTCGAGGTTCGGACCAAAACCCATTCACCCATTCACCCCTGAGCCCGGATATCTAGCTAGTTTCGAAATCCGACCCCAAATTGAGGTCTAATTTCCAATTTCCGAAAAATCCCTAATTCTAGCCAAACCCCCAATTTTTACTATGAAATTCCTAGATTTTAGGTTTAAATCTTGTAAAATGAAGTAAAAGATTGAAAGAAACGAGTTAAGAATCACTTACCTATGATTTGGGAAAGAAGTAGCCTTTGGAAAATCGCCTAGAGGGTTTCTTGTATTTGGACGTTTTGAAAAATGAGAAAAATCCCGTATAAGTCAAGATTTACCAGCTGTAGATGTCACATTTGCGACCAGAGCTTCGCAAATGCGAGACAAGTATCACAAATGCAAACCTGTCACATTTCTGCAGCCTTCGCAAATGCGAGTAATTTGTTCGCAACTGCGGACATCAAACTTCCGCAAATGTGACCCTAACCTTGAAAATTCGAGACTACCCAGTCCCAGTCCATGCTCGCAACTACGATGCTTCTTCGCAAATGCGACACTTGATTTGCGAGTCCGAGCTCTCAATTGCGAGACCTGCAGTCCTGAAGAACACCAGAAATTTTCCTAAGTTTCAAATTTCTCCGTAGCCTATCTGAAACTCACCCGATCCCTCGGAGCTCCAAACCAAACATGCACACAAGTCTAAAAATATCATACGAACTTGCTCGTGCGATCAAATTGTCAAAATAACACCTAGAACTACGAATTTAGAACCAAATCACATGAAATTCCCAAGAACACTTTGAAATTCCTATTTTCACAACCGGACGTCCGAATCATGTCAAATCAGTTCCGTTTCTCACCAAATTTAACGAACAAGGTATAAAAATCATAACAGACTTGTATCAGGATCCGAAACTAAAATATGGACCCGATACCAATAAAATCAAACATTAACAAATTTCTTAAAATCATTAAATTTTCAGTCTTTCAATTTTCAAAAAAAAAATCATATCCCGAGCTAGGGACCTCGGAATTCGATTCTCGGCATACGCCCAGGTCCCATATTTCACTGTGGACCCATAGGGACCGTCAAAACACGGGTCCGAGTCTTTTTTCTCAAATGTTGACCGAAGTCAACTCTAAAATCAAGTTTTAAGACCAAATATTATTATTTCATCAATTTCCAACATAAAAGCTTTCTGGAAATACACTCGGACTGTGAATGCAAATCGAGGAGGGAAAAAAATGATATCTTTAAGGTTAAAGAGTCAGAATTGAGTTCTAAAATATAAGATGACCTTTTGGGTCATCTCAGTTTCGCGAGCTGTATTCATGAATAAAGTAATGGAAATTTGCGAAAAAGGTCTTTTCAGCTATTTACAAATGGTAAGTGAATCAATTAACGCGATAGACTCCTAATATAACTCAACAAACTCAATTATAACACGAAAAATCTGTATTTCCAGTTATTGAAAAAATTCTCAGCAGAAAATACCCCAAAATAGAGCATTCTTCAGAGATTCAATCCATCCTTTCTTTTTTGGTATCGTTCGTGGAATTTCTGGCACACTGATATTGTTTGAATTCATACAATTATATACCGAAATAGATTGAAATTCGATTTTACAGATGTCAAGTTTAACCGTGCTATTCTGTAATTGAAAAAGGAAGCTTTTCCAAGCCCGAAGAAGATCAAAAGAACTGATCGCTTTCTATAGTAACATATAGTTATCCATGTTTTCTTTCTGTGATAATGATGTAGTGTAGGACTCCAGGAATTTTGGAAGTTGAACATGCTCAAAAGATGCCTGACGCTTTTAGCTTTGATCATTTGACGCCGAGTGAAACGGTTCTTCGCTAAATAAAACCCAAGTTCCACTACAACCAAGGTAAGAGATAGATCATATCTTGGCAAAATCCTGGTAAGTGGAACAGTGAGAATAACTATGTCGATTATTCGGTTGAGGGGATACTGATATGCGTAGTACAATAATTTGGTTGCTTCAATTTCGAAGCAACTTTCCATATATTTTAGTTCAAAGTCAATTAAAATTGAATACAAAGTGGAAGAAAATTGCACGCCAATAGAAATACACAATGGCATGGGTTACAAGGTGTATGTAGAGTTCAAAATGGAGAACAGAGAATTCAGGATGTATCATTTGTGTAGCTGGAGGTAGTTTAATTCATGGTGACCTAATGTCACGACCCCAAATCTAAACTGGTCGTGATGGCGCCTAGTGTGGTACTAGGCTAGCCAATTTACTGTGCATAATGTAAGGAACTTTTCATTTTAGTTCAATAACGCGATTTATCATAAAACATTCCACTTTTAATATTTCACAAGTACGGATAATCAAAGGAAAATATCTAACAATATCCCAAAACCCGGAGTCAACAATCATGAGCAACTAAAAGGAACACAGAATCTGACACGGTTTCCTTCTAGGAAATGTAAATAACGACAAAATAGGAAGGAGAAGGTTGGGGCTTCGAACGCCGTGCAACTACCTCACTATCTCCGATAAATGCTTCAACGAGGACGAATCGAATCTCACTCGATCCTGGCACCTAAATCTGCACACAAGGTGCAGGGAGTAATGTGAGTACGCCAACTTAGTAAGTAAAAAATATAAATAAAGACATGAGTGCAGTGACGAGCTTTTAAAATCATGTAAATTCATATAATAAATATCAGTGGCAATAAATAAATCAATTCAGGAATCTACGTTCCGAAAGTTTCACAAAACTCCAGTTTTCCCTTTAGAAATCTCATATAAAACATTGGTTCAACATTTATCATTTAGAGGCTAAAATGTAAAGAAGAGTGAAAATAATAGTTTCATAAACAATAAGCCCCTCGGGCATAGTATCACTCACAAATAAAGCCTCTCGGGCAAGCCTCTTAGTCACTCGTGACTCAACTCTCCTCAATCAACACTCACACTCAGCACTCACGCTCAATAGGTACCATATAATAACCGCTGCGATGTGCAGCCTGATCTATAAATAGTCGACTGCACTCACTGGGGGTGTATAGAGCGCGGAGGGGATCCTACAACCCAATCACTATATCGTTGCGGCGTGCAGCCCGATCTAACATATCTCACCGCGGCGTGCAGCCCGATCCAATATATGTCGTTGCGGCGTGCAACCCGATCCATATATATCTCGTTGCGGCATGCAGCCAGATCTATATATATAAAATGATGTGGCGTGCAACCCGATCCATCATTATCCTCATAATCTGGCTCTCGGCCTCACTCAATCATCATCCTCACAAGCCACTCGGGCAACTCATCACAAAACACAGGGACTCAGCCCAAAAATATCTTTCATTTGTTTGAAAACAGAGTGATAAAAAGAAATGAACACTGAACAAGTATAAATCATGACTGAGATTATAGTTTCCTATCAAAACAGTGTGAGAATAGTTGTAAAACACCCTTGAGGGTCCAAAGAGGTCGGCACAAGGCCCCAAGCATAGCGTACAACCCAAAAATCTCTAAAATACGGAATATCATATGATTTCCAATGAAATACGCGGTTTAATAGTCGCTACGGTATGGACCAAGTCACAATCCCTACCGATGCACGCCCACACGCCCGTTACCTAGCATGTGTGTCACCTCATTTATCAAAAAAATACAAAATATCGGGGTTTCATACCTTCAGGTCTAGATTTACAATCGTTACTTACCTCAAACCGGATGAAAGCTACTCTGCGATGCCTTTGTCCCTCGGCTCGGCCTCAACACGCCCCGAATCTATTCAAAAACAGATTCACATCATCAAAATACGCTTAAAGAACAAAGCCCACTCGAAAATAA
The DNA here is from genome assembly GCA_005239525.1 of Nicotiana knightiana. Classification (NCBI taxonomy): domain Eukaryota; kingdom Viridiplantae; phylum Streptophyta; class Magnoliopsida; order Solanales; family Solanaceae; genus Nicotiana; species Nicotiana knightiana. Next base: position 14,583 of record ML371076.1, read on the forward strand.
CAAATTTACATAAAAAATCCCGAAATTGGCCAAACCCGACCCTTGGGCCCATGTCTCGGATTCCGATAAACATAACAAAACTAGAATCCTTAAACTCTTACGAGTTCATACATACCAAATACATCAAAAATTCGACCAAAACTGACCCCTCAAATCCCTAAATCAAAGTCTCCAATTTCAAACCCTAAACCCCCAATTTTAACCACTAATTTCCCTAAATTTCATGACTAATCAGTCAAATATCACCATCGAAACGAGGTTTAGGTCCAAGAATCTTACCTTCATGAAATTCCCTTGGAATCCCTCTTCAGATCTCTCCCACAAGCTCCAACCCGAATGAAAAATTGATGAAATAAGCCAAAAATTCGTGAAGGCTACTATTTATATGCTCTACCCAGTGAACCCGCACCCGCGAACAAAACACCTACACCTGCGGAAAATCCCTTACAGGTGCGGTTTTTACTTAAAACTCAAAATCCGCATCTGCGACCTTCTTTACACATCTGCAAGCTTGCAGATGCGAGCCAAACTCCGCACCTGCACTTCCAAGCCAGGCTACCTAAATCTTCACCTGCGCAAAGATAACCGCTCCTGCGGTGAACGCAACTGCGGCCACCCATACGCATATGGGAAATCTCAGAATGGCAGCACACCAACATTCTTTAAGTGCCAAAAATAAATCCGTCAACCTTCCGAAGTCATCCCGAGGCCCTCGCTACCTCAACAAAAAATACTAACAAGTCATAAATCAATATTCAAACTTAGTCGAACCCTCGAAACACTCAAAATAACATCAAAACACCAAATTAAATCCAAAATTCAAGCCTTAGGATTTCTAAACTTCCGAAATTCGCCAACGATGCCGAAACCACCCAAACCACGTCCGAATGACCTGAAAATTGGCACACACATCCCAAATGACTCTACGAACCTATTCCAACTTTCGGAAATTCCATTTCGACCCCGATAGGTAATTTTCCATAGCCGACCGGAAATCCCCAAAACTCAATTTCGCCAATTCAAGTCTAATTCTACTCCGGACCTCCGAACAACATTCCGAACACGCTCCTAAGTCCCAAATCACCTAACGAAGCTGTCCTAAGCCGGCCGTGATGGCGCCTAATATGGAACTAGGCTAGCCAACAATCACATACTGACATAATATTTTTCATAATTTCAAAAACGGTTCCAAAATATCACAAAATTCTTTCGTTTAAGCCGTTCACGACAACAAAAAAATGAATAAAACAGTCTATACAATACCCCAAAACCTGGAGTCAACCGTCATGAGCATCTACGAATAGTACAAAATAACCTTACTGTCATAGTACATCAAGACTCGGAGCGAGGAACTAAGTACAAACAAGAAATGGGAAAAGAGATGCTGTGGACACTGAACAACTACCTCAAAGTCCCAACTCCGGCTCCACACGAAGGAAGGAAACTAGTGCTCGGTACCAACACCTGTATCTGAACACAGAGGTGCAGGGAGTAATGTGAGTACGCCAACTCAGTAGTAATGAAAATAAATCAAGTCTAAGCAGTAAGAAACACATAAGATCAAATCATCAATTCACAATAAGTACAGCCTTTCTTTTTCCAACAGTGTATACAATGAATCAACATGCTTTAAAAGCCAACTTCAGTAAAATCCTTTGAAAATTGTGTTTTCCAACAATTTCAGAATTATACCCAAAGAGTTTAGTGTAAAATGAAATAAATCATAAATAGCCCCTCGGGAAAATCATCGCTCAGAATCAGTCGCTCAACATACCTCACAATCACTCAGTATCAGCCCCTCGGGAAACCTCATTGTCACTCATGCCTCCTAATCACTCGTCACTCGGCACTCGGCACTCGCACTCGCACTCAGTAGGTACCTGCGCTCACAGGGGCGTGTATAGACTCCTGAGGGGCTCCTTCAGCCCAAGCGCTAATATCAAGCCACCTCGTGGCATCTCATATCCTCGCAATTAGGCCCTCGGCCTTATTCAGTCAGAAACTCTCAGTAAGCCACTCGGGCTATCAGTAAAAGGAGGTACTCGACCCAAAACATCATTTTATATCTCAAAATAGCGTAAATAAGGCTGAATTTCGAAAACGGTTAAACATGATATGACTGAGTGTAAATCATAAGTCAACACAGTGAGGAAATAGCAGTAAAAGCCCCCAAGGGGTCTAAACAAGTCGGCGCAAGACCCCAAACATGGCTTACATCCCATCTATAGCAATAGTTTTAAAACACGATTTAACATATGATTTAAAGTAAATACGCAACTCAATAGTCGCCGCGGAAAGGACCAAGTCCAAATCCAAAAATCATTGCATGCCACACACTCGTCATCCGGCATGGGCGCCACTCCAAAAATAGTGAGAAAAATACGAAGTCCAGGGTTTCATACCCTTAGGACAAGATTTACAGTCATTACTTACCTCAAACCGTCCCAAATACTAATCTGTGATGCCCTTGCCCCTCGAATCGGCTCCCGATTGCTCCGAATCTAACCAAACCAGATTAATATCATCAATATATGCCAAAGGAGCAAAGCCTACTCGAAAACTATCAATTTTAACCAAAATTCCCGAAATTGGCCAAACCCGGTCCTGGGGCCCACGTCTATGAATTCTATAAAAATTGCATCACAAGAATCCTTATCCTTTCCCGAGTCTACACATATAAAATGCATCAAAATCCGACCACAATTGACCCCTAAATTTCTTAATTATAAGTCTCAATTTCCCAAGCCCTAAACCCCAATTTTATGCCATTAAATTCCACTAATTCCAAGTCTAATCCGTCAAATATCAACATAGAATCTAGTTTTTAGTCCAAGAAACTTACCTCCACAGAAGACCCTCGAATTCCCTCTTCAATTTGCTCCCAAATTGCCTCAGCCTGCATGCAAAAGTGAAGAAAATGCCAAAAATTCGTTAAGGGCCCTATATATATGATCTGCCCAGCGATCCCCACGCCTGTGGCCCTATTACCGCGCGTGCGGCCCCGCACCTGCGCATCCGACTTAAGTCCCGACTTCCGCACCTGCGGACCTCTTCTCGCACCTGCGGGCTCGCAGGTGCGACCAGGCATCCGCACTTGCGCTCCTAGGCCAGGTCTCCCTTTTCCACACTAGCGCAAGGCCTTCACACCTGCGGACCTCGCGCATGCGGTCTTCCTTCCGCAGGTGCGACCACACCAGTAGTGGTGCACCAACAACAGTTTTGCTGCAATTTTCTAAGTCTAAACCTCCGTTAACCATCCAAACTCAATCCCGAGCCCCTCGGGACCCCAACCAAATATACCAACACGTCATAAATCATTACCCAAACTTATTCGAACCCTCGGGACGCTCAAAATAACATCGAAACACAAATTCGACTCATGATTCAAGCCTAAGAAATCCTAAATCTTCCGAAAATCACCAACGATACCGAAACCAGCCAAAACACATCCGAATGGCCTGAAAATTTGCACACACGTGCAAAAAAAAATTACGAACCTGCTCCCACTTTCGGAATTCCATTCCGACCCCGATAGCCTATTATCCACTGCCGACCGGAAATCGCCAAAAACTAACTTTTGCCAATTCAAGCCTAATTCTACACCGGACCTCAAGACCACATTCCGAACACACTCTTAAGACCCAAATCACCTAATGAAGTTATCCGAGCCATAAAATCTACATTCCAAGGTCATTTAACAATAAGTCAACTCCCCATTGACTTTTCCAAATATTAAGCTAGTTTAAGAGACTAGGTGTCTCAATTCTCACCACGACCACCCCGAACCCAAACCAACCGACCCAGCACATCATAATTAGTTTAACTAGCACATAACAAAGCTGAAATACGAGAAACGGGGCTAATCTCACGGAATGACCGGTTGAATCGTTACATATAAATAAAGACATGAGTGTAGTGACGAGCTTTTAGAATCATGTAAATTCATATAATAAATATCAGTGGCAATAAATAAATCAAGCCAGGAATCTACGTTCCGAAAGTTTCATAAAACTTCAGTTTTCCCTTTTGAAATCTCGTATAAAATATTGATTCAACATTTATCATTTAGAGGCTAAAATGTAAAGAGGAGTGAAAACAATAGTTTCATAACAAATAAGCCCCTCGGGCACAGTGTCACTCACAAATAAAGCCTCTTGGGCAAGCCTCTCAGTCACTCGTGACTCAACTCTCGTCAATCACCACTCACACTCAGCACTCACACTCAATAGATACCACATAATAACCGCTTCGGTGTGCAACCCGATCCATAAATAGTCGACTGCGCCCACTGGGGGTGTACAGACTCCTGAGGGGATCCTACAACCCTAGCGCTATATCACTGCGGTGTGCAGCCCGATCCAACATATCTTACTGCGGCGTGTATCCCGATCCAATATATCTCGCTGCGGCGTGCAGCCCGATCCATATATATCTCGCTACATATATATATATATAACGATGAGGCGTGCAATCCGATCCATTACTATCCTCACAATCCGGCTCTCGGCCTTACTCAGTCATCATCCTCGCAAGCCACTCGGGCAACTCATCACAAATCAGGGGGACTCAGCCCAATAATATCTTTCAGTTGTTTGAAAACAGAGTGATAAACAGGAATGAACAGTGAACAAGTAATCATGGCTGAGATTATATTTTTCTATCAAAACAGTGTGAGAATAGTAGTAAAACGCCCCTTAGGGTCCAAATAGGTCAGCACAAGGCCCCAAACATGGCGTACAACCCAAAATATAGTATAAATCTCTAAAATACGGAATATCATATGATTTCCAATCAAATACGCGGCTTAATAGTTGCTACGCTACGGACCAAGTCACAATCCCTACCGATGCACGCCCACACGCCCGTCACCTAGCATGTGTGTCACCTCATTTATCAAAACAATACGAAATACCTGGGTTTTATACCTTGAGGTCTAGATTTACAATCGTTACTTACCTCAAACTGGATGAAAGCTACTCTGCGATGCCTTTGTCCCTCGGCTCGGCCTCAACACGCCCCTAATCTATTCAAGAACAGATTCACATCATCAAAATATGCTTAAAGAACAAAGCCCACACGAAAATAACCAATTTACATAAAACATCCCGAAATTGGCGAAACCTGACCCTCGGGCCCCCATCTCGAATTCCGATAAACATCACAAAACTAGAATCCTTACACTCTTACGAGTTCATACATACACAATACATCGAAAATCCGACCACAAACGACCCCTAAAATCCCTAAATCAAAATCTCCTATTTCAAACCCTAAACCACCAATTTTAACCACTAATTTCCCTAAATTTCATGACTAATCATTCGAATATCACCATCAAAACGAGGTTTAAGTCCAAGAATCTTACCTCCATGAAATTCCCTTGGAATCCCTCTTCAGATCGCTCCCACAAGCTCCAACCCGAATGAAAAATTGATGAAATAAGCAAAAAATTCGTGAAGGCTACTATTTATATGCTTTACCCAGGGAACCCGCACCCGCGGACAAAACACCCGCACCTGCGGAAAATCCCTTACAGGTGCGGTTTTTACTTAAAACTCAAAATCCGCATATGCGAGCTCGCAGATGCGAGCCAAACTCCGCACCTGTGCTTCCAAGCCAGGCTGCCTAAATCCGCACCTGCGCAAATCTAATCGCTCATTTGTTGAACGCACTTGCTACTACCCATCCGCATCTACGGAAATCTCAGAACAACAGCACACCAACATTCTTTAAGTGCCAAAAATCAATTCGTCAACCATATGAACTCATCCCGAGGCCCTCGTGACCTCAACCAAAAATACTAACAAGCCATAAATCAATATTCAAACTTAGTCGAACCCTCGGAACACTCAAAAGAACATCAAAACATCAAATTAAATCCAACATTCAACCTAAGGATTTCTAAACTTCCGAAATTCGCCAACGATGCTGAAACCATCCAAACCACGTATGAATGACCTTAAAATTTGCACACACATCCCAAATGACTCTACAGACATATTCCAACTTCCATAAATTCCATTTCAACCCCGATAGCTAATTTTCAATAGCCGAACAGAAATCGCCAAAACTCAATTTCGCCAATTCAAGCCTAATTCTACTCCGGACCTCCGAACAACATTCCGAACACACCCCTAAGTCACAAATCACCTAACGAAGCTATCCGAGCCATCAAAAACACATTTCGATATCATTTACCTATAAGTCAACTTCCAATTGACTTTTCCAACTATTCTCCCAACTCAAGAGACTAAGTGTGTCATTTCTCTCCACAACCAATCCGAACCCGAGCCAACGGATCATACACAACATATAAAAGCTTATAAACACATAATAAAGCAGAAATAGAGAAAACATGGCTAAACTCTCGGAATGACCGATCGGGTCGTTACACCTAATGCAAATAAATGAAACAGATGGGGTGAGTAAATTTGATACAATTGATCCACTTGATCTTGTGTCAATCAATTCAGGTGAACCAATTGAGGTGTTCGAACCAGAGAGGGATTTGATTATTTCAAAGACTAATCAAAGAGAGGTCATGGTTGGACAAGTATATAAGGATAAGGCCACATTGAAAGTGATGATGGAGCAATATGCAGTTGCTGAAAGGTTTCAATTCGGGGTTGATAGATCCAATGCTATCAGGTTTGAGTGTTCTTACTTACAACCTGTTGAACAATATGCTGTATTCAATTGTATGGATATGTATTCTGAATTTTTGTATAATGTATTCATGGCAAAATTCTAAAAAATACAGCATGTATAATGTTGTATTCATAATATATGCTTTCCCTCGTTCTATTTTCATGTATAAGTGTTTTTGGACTTGAGTATTTTGAAACAATTATATCATGAATACATATGTAACACTGTATTCACATGTATAGAAGTGTACTCTGTAATCATGTATACACATGTAACACTATATTCAGATGTATTAAATTTTTTATAGTATATTCAAAAAACAAACATTGTTTCGTTGTATGTTTTCATATTGACAACTTTGTTGGCAAATGAAAATGATGGGTGTATGTAGCCAAATCAGTTGTAGTTTCTGTTTGTATCTTATATCAATACATAACCAATACTATGTAGTACACAATTGTATTTTCAACTATACATTGTTATGTATTTCAAAGGATTGTGAATGGAGATTTAAGGCTTCTAGCATTAACAAATCACAAATGTTCAAAGTGAGGGAGTTGAATGATAAGCATACATCTCTGTTAAAGGATAAGGTGTATGAGCAACGTCAAGAAACTAACAGCTTTATTTGTGGTATGATTAGGTCCAAGTTTACTAATCTGTTAGTGTAGCTTGGCAATAGCCAGCCCTTTTGTAGGAAAACTTTCGTATCTATGATATAGTTTGCTTACTTGGAGTCTCTTGCTCTATTCATCTTACTGTGGTATTAGAGCCAGCCCATCCTTTCGGAGGGAGGAACAGTCTACTAAATATGTCTGAGTCGTTTCCATCATCCTCTTCCCTAGCAAAAATGAATATGTCTCCTACTCTATATAAAACCTTGTCCAAAAAATATGATTATCTCTATGAAGTTGATATCCTACCCGATGAGCAGAAAGTATCTTTCACTGAACTGCCCCTAATAAACCCTTCATTAGCTTTTGCCAAAAAATCATTTGCACCATGGACCCAAATCCGTTCCTTAGTCCAACACAAACCAAAAGGAGTCAAAGAATATGTTGCTGCCTCAAAACTTGACCAGCATCCTATTCTTGCTACTCGAGAGGAACAGTTTATTACCCTCCAAATCCCAGATGATTTTCCCAGACAATGGAGAGATCATGGTTTCACCCATATCCATTTTGGTGCTATCCGAATTGCTCTCACTTATCATGGAAGAAAAGGTCAACCTGTTGTTGCCCGACTTTCTCTTCTAGATACAAGATACTTGGATGGAGTATATGCAAATTTGGGTACTGCAGAAGTTACCTTAAATGCAGGGACTGTCTTCATAACTATCTTTCCAAATTTCAACATGTCCCTTTTTGATCCATACTTAACCGAAGCACTAAAAATCCAAGTCCAAATTCAAGGTGCCCCACAAGCCAAAGATTCTATCCAAGCCACTCTTCATCACCAAATGGCGTGGCGGGTCCAAAATCATGCCATGGATCTATGCCTTCCCGGAGGAAAAAATGCTTTACTCTTAAATATTGATGCTACCAAAGGAAACACCACATGCACCCAAATACCCAGACAAATTTCCAGAGATGAGCTTGTCAAAATTCTTCCGATTCCTGAATCACAAATTACGAAAAGTTAAGGGAACCAGAAGAACCTCTACAATTTGGTGAGCCAAGTTTTACCAAAAGAATGATAAAACCGTTTCCATAAGTTTTGACCATTCACATCTCAAAAAACCAAATAAAACCATATTTTCTTACCAAATGATCCAACTCAAAGACAAATATCCTGACCCTGACCCTGAAAGAGAACTTTTCTGGAATATACAAACCATCATGGAAGAACATGACTGGTGTCAACATTTCGACAAAGAAGGCAAAAGAGTTTGGTGGTACAAATGCCCCTTTACGGGACACTGCCCTTGGGATCTCGATTGCGATTGCCAAGATTGTTTGGAAGATCCAATTGGAGAATATTATGAACACCATCAGCGTCACTGGGAAAGATTTGGCCTAAACAAGCCCAAACAAAAATCCAAGAAAAAGGGGAAAGCTACTGAAAAGCAATTCCGAGCCAGATATGAAAATAAAGACCCTTCAATTGGTTCATTGAGCCGTCCAGGAAAATATGAATTTCTTGTCAGCTACAAACCCCAAGAATGGCCAAAATTACCAAAAAACTTCACTCCAAGTTGGGAAGATAGTGAAATCACCCCAGAATCCAATAAACCACCTAAACCTAAAACTCCATCAACCCAAAAATCCACACACCCACAAATATTCATGATGAGCCCTTCAAGTTCCAGCCATACCCAAGATTTTCCTCCACTCCAACCTTTCGAAAAATAAGGTATCAGCCATGCTCCAAAAATCCCCAAGAAAAACATAGTACTACCTTCTGGAGAAAAACCCCCCAACAAGTGACATCGAGGCGACAATGAACTGGCAATCAGAAAATTCCATCTGCCAAAGCAAAGTGCTCAATAATATTGGCAATACCATAAAAAATGTGGCCCATACACAAAACAAGTTAATGAGCAAAGTAGAAACAATTGAGAAAAAGGTGGAGCAGACATCGTCTCAGCATGCAGGACTAATCAAAGCCTTGGAGCTAAGATTGGGAAATTTACAATATGAGATTTGCCTGCCAGGAACTTCACTTTTCCAGTTCTTTAAACAACAACAAAAAGAGACGATTTCACTCAAGGAACAGATCCAACTTTTGAGAAATGATCGTTTTGAGTCACAAAAAACCCCACTTTTCTCTTCAAACCTACCTTCTACCCCATGTCAACACAAGCATATTCCCCACCAAAAATGGACAACACCGTTTCTATTTTTCCTACTACCTCACACCATCCAATCTCTTTCACCCAACCCTTAAAAGAAGAAAATGAATTTGATATTGCAAAAATGGTTTGGGAAAGGAAAGATGCTCTTGCAGCCAAGAAACAAACAAAGAAAAGGCGAGACCAAGGAGAAAGTTCAAAGGGGTCCAACCCTGAAAATCTAATGATTTCTGATCAGAAGATTCCGGACTTCTATGTCTCCCAGCCAAGAAACATGTCAGAAGGAGATACTACATGGTCAGAATCTCTAAATTCCTCTGACAATGAAACAATGGAAGAAAGCTCTCAATCAAGGAATGAATCCACAGAAAACTCTTCCGAAGAAGATGATCCCCCGATATTTGTGAGTCAACCAAGAGATCCAGAAATATCTGAAGTAGAGGAGGAACGAGAAGGCATGACAGATGAACCGATACCAGAAAGAAGACAGGAACCCATGGCGTCAAAACCAGTTGGAACTGGCTTCCACACTTTCACCTTAGACGACGTCAAAGTTTCAAAATGGCCTCAAAGAATCCAAGACTTCTATACTTGGATGGTGACCAAAAATTTGGNTTATGTCTCCCAGCCAAGAAACATGTCATAAGGAGATACTACATGGTCAGAATCTCTAAATTCCTCTGACAATGACACAATGGAAGAAAGCTCTCAATCAAGGAATGAATCCACAGAAAACTCTTCCGAAGAAGATGATCCCCCGATATTTGTGAGTCAACCAAGAGATCCAGAAATATCTGAAGTAGAGGAGGAACGAGAAGGCATGACAGATGAACCGATACCAGAAAGAAGACTAGGAACCCATGACGTCAAAACCAGTTGGAACTGGTTCCACACTTTCACCTTAGACGACGTCAAAGTTTCAAAATGGCCTCAAAGAATCCAAGACTTCTATACTTGGATGGTGACCAAAAATTTGGTGGAACGAGAAAAGTATATCATCCTGTCAGAACTAACTTCACGGTTCTCAGGAATCCTTAGGGATTGGTGGAATTCACTTGGGATTCAAGATAAAAATACTTTTCTTACATCCCAGGATTTTGCCTTCAACATCAGAATCCTACATGAAGTTTTCTGCAGAGATACTAGCCAAAGATAGGAGAAAATGCGAAGACAACTCTTCGAGATGAAGTGTATGTCACTCGAAATAAAGGACACTGACAGGCATTTTCAAAAAATGGCAAAGATATACTTTGAAATTGGTGGAGACATCAACCTAAAGCAAGCCTTTGTTTCTTCCCTTCCAAAGATGTTAGCAAGCCCAACCATGACCATCATTGAATAAAAAGTTTCAATCAATAACAGTCCCACAAGTTGGCTACATTAGACAAGCTATTTTTGTAGCACTGGAGGACATTTGCACAAAGCGCTCAGCCCTAAAACAAATTATCCAACACAATCCAGCGCTTGACAAAGTATGTCGCAGATCCGACCTGATCACTGGATCAGGATGTTCTTGCAAAACATCTAGGCGACACAAAGGATTCAGGAGTTTCAGATGGCCAAGAATTCCAGATGGAAAACCAAGGTCCAAGAGACGCACAAAATATTTTAGACGTAGAAGGCCAGAATATTTTCACAAGAAGAACAGATGCTTTATTTTCCACAAGATTGGACATTTCGCAAACAACTGTCCTCAATCAAGAAGATCCGTTAAACTCCTTCAATAGATTGAATATTACACTGGCATACATCTCGGAAAAGAGGAGGACCTTGAATCTATATTCTCTGTGGATGATGAACCTAGTGAAGAAATTCTTTTCTCTCTGGATATTTATGAAGATCAAGGCAATGATAACTATCAAATTTCAGAATTAGAGATCGAAGCCCGAGAGGAGATCAACGCACTCGCAGTCGTTCCTCAAGTAGAACTCAAAGTCTATTCATCCAAATGGGATCGACCGATTCGAGTTATTTCTTTCATCGACACTGGAGCTGCTTCCTCACTCATAAATCCTGCTGTACTTCCTGAAGACCAATGGGTGCCGCATTTTAAGGATTTCAACACTGCATCAAATGGAATTCTGACTACCAGTGTCATCACAAAGCATCCGGTCACAATCGTGTTCTTTCCAGGATTGAAGTGCAGGGCCAAGCTGACAGGATCTGATGTACCAGGAAAATATCTTTTTGTTGGATTCGACATTTACAGATAACTCAAAGATCAACTCGAAATCAAGGCTCAAGGGATAGCTTTTAAGAAGCAGTTCAAACCTTATTCTGATATTCCAAGGCTATTCCAAATCACCAACGGCGAACAAATCAAGGAGATTGAGCAAAATCTCATTGAGCATTCATGTGC
>MDKJ01198521.1:0-38012 GCA_005239525.1 Nicotiana knightiana
CCGCTAACCTATTCACAGGAGATAACCCACCTGTGGAAATCACCCACGGACACCTTCCAATGATGCTGAAATGCACGCTCCATGCGACTTTAATAGCTCATACTACCGTCTGCTTCATTTACCAACTTTACTAGTCCGTCCGCTCTTCATGGACATCCATTAAATGCGTGACAATATCTTCAAATTACAAGCTATGCTGTCGCTCCCCCACTTTGCGACTGCTCGACTTCCGCTTCTTACACCTGGCCTCCTAGAAATGGAACCACCGCCTAGCCTCACTTCAGGATCATTCTCTGTAGCTCTCAAACCAGCAGATCACCATGACTTCAAGCTCTCTGAAGATCACCTTTCTCCAGCTGCCTTCATTATCAACACTTATCCGGTACTGAACCACCGCACCCACATGGTCTCCGACAGCCGCTTCTTCAATACTCCTTCACAATACTCTGACCCCATGCAACCGAAGAAAACATAGCACCGACAAACTTAACACATTCCATTCAATCAATGACGACGACTTCACGTCACAGGTGCATATCCCACCTCACTTGAAGACCCCAAGTCTTACTATTTTACTAACCCCAACCGGACCATTCATAATCCAAATGACTTTCCTCTACCGGAACTAAAATACCAAAATCTCAAAATCACACTCTGAGAAGACCTCCCTTCAAACCATTCATCACCCCCAACATATGGGCAAGCATTCTATCATCATATCGACATCGCGCGATAACTAATCGTAAACATCATCACAACTTGAGCATAGCCTCAAAGTTCTCAGAAACACAGCAACTGAGCTGAAACAACATAATATTCTTCTTCATGGAAACAACAACAGCCCCAACCAACTACACATGGGAAACATCTCGCACCATATCAGTAGCATCATATCAATTCCTCAAATTCCTGATTCATGGCAAACGCTTCGCGATGCGTAAGATCGAGTAGGAATAAACTTAGGCATAAGCCTTAAAGGAATCAAATCGCACGATGAGGAATCAAGAAGGGAAGTACTCCTAACAGCCATGTAGCCTCTCGAAGATAGGAGCAGACGTCTCCGTACCGATCCGCAAGACTCTACTAGACTTGCTCATGACTCGTGAGACCTACGGAAACCTAGTGCTCTGATACCATGTTGTCACGACCCAAAATCCATAAGGTCGTGATGGCGCCGGACATCATTGTCAGGCAAGCCAATCATTAATTAATTGAAATAATTTCATGTTTTAACATTTAAGAAAAAAAATCATTTCCGTACACTTTATTACATATTAACTAAATAAAATATGTCGAGTAGAACAATAGGAAATTTAAAATGAAAATAAATTGAGATGATGCAGTACAAGAGAGACTCTGTCAGCTGCGGTTCGCCTCCGGATGATGCAGCTCGCCTACGTCTCCAAATTGGCCATATTGCTATGAAAGTACCTGTGCAATAAAAATGCACAACAAGCGTAGCATGAATACAAAAACAACGTGCACTCAGTAAGTCGCCCGCCTAACCTCAGAGAGGTAGTGAGGAGAGGTCGAATTAGACACTCACTAAGGTCCAGCAAATTAGTTAACAGCATATGATGAAGCACAGTAGGCATGTAAAGGTAGTAACGCAGCAATATATATAATGCACTGAAAATCCAAGTAAATACTGGAAGTAAACAAATAGTTACCACTTCCTCATTTTCCCCCAAAATTTTTAAATAAACAATTTCCTCTTTGTTTTCCCCTAAATATCTTATCACTTTAAAAATCCATGACAAACATTTAACAATTTCGCATACGCATACGCATACGCATACGGGATAAGGACAACTGGCCTGAGCCGTCATAATTATCATCTCTATGCACTGCCGAGGATCAAACGGTCCGTACCAAAAGTGCACTTCTCAATAAAATACTCATGTCTATGCACTGCCGAGGGTCGAACGGCCCGAACCATAAGTGCATCTTTCAATAAAATAATCATGTCTATGCACTGCCGAGGGTCGAACGGACTGAACCATAAGTGCATCTTTCAATCCACCGTGGCATACGGCCCGCTCCCATCAGAGTGGGGGAAATAACACTCTGCTCGCGGAATGTAAATTTTGAAAGCGGTCACATGCAATCAGGCACAATCAACAGTCCACCCCGAATACGTCGGGAAAACAAATACTAAAGTAAATGACAGATTTCTCTTCTATAAACCATAAAATAGTGTTTACATCCTTTTTCGAAATTTATTTGCCAAGTCTAGTAATGTTCAATAATATCACTTTATCAAGTATACAATTATCCATGGAGGAAAACAATTCTCTTTCAGCTCATTAAGAAATTGAACTCTAGTCTTCCTTAGATATCAAATTACGATTTTTATGATGTTAGCAGTCAAGTAATGCAGGCGGGATCACGGGTACAACACATAAGGCATGCTAGTGGGTCCTAGGCTAACCGAACATGGCATAATAGTAGCTACGCACGGACTCTCGTCACCTTGTGCAAACGTAGCCCCCGAAGATAATAGCACATACTTAATTAATTCACCTAGGGGGACAATTCCCCCTCACAAAGTTAGAAAGGAGACTTACCTCGCTCCGAAATTCCATAACCGGCTTCCAAGCCCTTCCGATGACTCCAACGGACGCACATCGCCCCAAAACTATCCAAATAACGGCAAACCAATGAAAACATACTCTAATATTTGCAACAATTCCAAATTATATAATTTCCCAATCCCGCTTAGTGAAATTACCAAAATTCCCTCGGGGCCTTGTGCCCGGAATCCGAAATTTCTTGAAGATATAATCTACCCATAGCTCCACTAGTTCAAATATACAATTTACTCTACATTCCATGCTCAATTCGTGGTAGAAATCCAAAATACAAATTTTTAGGTCTTTCCTCCAAAATCCCAATATTCCTACTAATTTCCATGTTCAAATCATGTATAATCCTTGTATTTAACTTTAAAACGGGAGGAATTTACTTACCTTTCAATGCATGATTAAAATCCCCCTTTGAGGCCTCCCAAAATTGCCATGCCAAGATGAAAATAGGAGAAATGAGCCAAGAATCCCGTTTAAAATGATACACTGCCAGGCATCCTTCTGTGCGATCGCACACCATCAACCACGATCGCACAAGCAAAATCACATAAGCCTCCCAGAACACCCTGTGCGATCGCACAGTCACAGTTGCGATCGCACAAGCCAAAACATGAAGCCTCATATTTTTCCTATGTGTGCTCGCACAACAATAGCTGCGATCGCATAGACCAATGCAGCAGCCCCCAAAATCCTCCTCTGTGTGATTGCATACATACAAGTGTGATCGCACAAGCCAGATTACCAGCCCCTCTAATTCCTTCTCCGCGATCGCACCACTAGGGCTGCGATCGCACTGAATCCCCAAAACACCAGAAATACAGCAGCACAAAAACACTTGAAAACAACCCGGAACCACCCCGAAACACACTCAAGGCCCTCGGAACCCCATCTAATCACACGACTCAGTCCCATAACCTCACACGGACTTAGTCGTGCCTTGAAATCACCTCAAACAACATCGAAATAACGAATTGCACCCAAATCTCAACTTTATGAACTTGAAATTCCAAACTTCCACATCCGATGTCGAAACCTATCAAATCACGTCTGATTGACCCCAAATTTTGCACACAAGTCATATTCGACATTACAGACCTGTTGCAACTTCTGGAATTGCATTCTGACCTCGATATCAAAATTTCTACTTCCGGTCAGATTTCTCAAAAACCTTCAAATTTCTATCTTTAGCCAAATGACTTCAAAATGACCTACGGACATCCAAATTCACTTCCGATCGCGCTCCCAACTCCAGAATCACCATACAGAGCTATTTCCAGACTCAGAATCCCAAATGGACATCAACATCACTTAAATGCGCTTCAAGCCAAACTTAGGAAGTTTCTTCAATAATGCTGACTTCCATGATATGCATCGAAACGCTCCCGGGTTATCCAAAACCCTATCTGGACATACGCCCAAGTCCGAAATCATCATACGAACCTACTAGAACCTTCAAATCCTGATTCGGAGGTCGTTTACTCAAAATTCCAATCTTAGTTGATTCTTCCAACTTAAAGCTTCTGAAATGAGAATTTTCTTTCCAAATCAACTCTAAACTTTCCGAAATTCAATTCCGACCACACCTACAAGTCATAATACTTAAAATGGATTTGCTCACGACTTCAAACTGCTGAACGACGCGCTAGAGCTCAAAACGAGCGGTCGGGTCGTTACATATTTTTTTTAGGAGTAGGAGTCACTATGAGATGAATTGAAGTGGAGCAATATCTCTTGACTTTGTTATGCCTTGAGAATAGTGAGTACTTTGGTTTTGACACTTACGCTCTATTTTTTACTCTTGTATATGTACCTTAATTCGTATGGTCTTAACTTTGCTTAACTGCATTAACTAGAGTGTCTTGATGAGTCCAATCCTGAGTGAGTTATGTGCCATATGTGTGTGAGGTTTGTGTGTTCATTTGATCTCTAGAACTTGCCTCGTGTGTTTGCAAAGAGAAATAGTAGTGTTGTTCAGTCTTGGAAGTGATATAGGCATTTCTTTGTTATGCCAAATATATATAATTTACCTGTTTAATTGTTATATATCGTAGTTAACCCCTTTGAGTCTGTAACAACTATTTCTTTGGCAACCACATTATAAGCCTTACCCATTTGTTTGAATTAACCGTCTATTTGAATATTTTCACCTTTCATGAGCACTTCAATTGTTATGAACTTTGTAAAAGTTAATGTGTGAGGTGGTTGGTTTGGCTTTTGAGTGGAACTAATGAAATAAGGAGAAAGGTGTGCTGTTTTGAAAAAAAATTAATAAAAGCCACTTGAATTGAAAAACAAAGAAAGGAAAAAAAATAGTTGTATTGCTGTGAAAAATATCCTTGATAGTGGTGACTCTTGATGTAATTGTGCTTAAAGAAGTATGGAGTTAATATTCATTGATGTGAGGGTGGAGTATGGTTTGACATGAGTATGGGGTTTAAATGTTAAAGTAGATGTATTAAAGTGCTTAGGGAGGTGTACTCACTCTTATATCCAAATGTATCCTACCCGACCTGCAGCCTACATTCCAACCAGTTAAAGTCCTACTTGATCCTAGACTAAATAAGCTCGATTAGTAGAGTAGTACACTACGGGCAAGCCTATGGTGCATCTTTTGGGGCATAAGAATGTTAGGGGTGGATTGTGGTTCAATTAATTTGTAACAAGAGCTTGTGGTAAACAACCCACTAGGGTTTATGCTCCAAGTGAGACCATGTTTTTTTGGGGAATTAGAAGTAGGCATTAAGGAATGGATGTTCGCTATAATACTTTGAGGAAGTTCCAAGAATATTTTCCTAAGGTTCCAGTTATTATTATCCATTAAGTTCTTTAATCATTAAGCTATCCTCTTTATAGTTGAGGGGGCCTATGATATTATGTCTAAGGTTTGAATAGTTAGGGATCCAGTTTGTCTCCCATAGATTCATGTCTGAGGATTGATTAATAGGCCGCCTTATTCCTTGCTTAAAAATATTCCAACCTTTTAAAAGACTCTTCCAGGTGTTAGACCCTCCACTCGATTTATTACCATGAAGGCTGGTAAGGACTTGAGCCTAGAGAGACGTAAGGTTAGTGAGAGTTCTCCAAGCAAGGTTGGTTAATAGAGCTAGATTTTTAGACTTAGCTTTTTTGATGCCAAGACCACCAGTTTCTTTATTATTGGTAACCATGTTCCAATTAACTAGGTGAATTTTTTTCTTATCACTAGCGGTACCCCATAGAAAACTCGTTGAATCTTATCAATTTCTTTTAGAGTTTTACTAGGCAGGAGAGCTAGTTGCATTTGGTGATTGGAAATTGTATTAAGAGTAGAAGTTATGAGTGTGCATCTGCTTGCCATGCTGAGCCACTTAGCATTCCAGCTGTTTAGTTTGGCTCGCATTTTGTCGATAATAGATTGATAGTATTTATTCCTAGGATGGAGGTGAGGCATGGGAAACCCCAGATACTTACCAAAGGAGTCACTAATCTTTATGTCAAAAGTGCTCATGGCCTTAGCTATTTGAGCATCAGTACAAGACTTAGAGAAAATAATTTTTTATTTGTCTTTATTTATATTAAGACCCGAAAGATGACAAAAGGTGTACATACTATTCCACATTGTGTTGAGGGTTTTTGTATTTGCATGACCCATTAGGGTTAGGTCGTCTGCAAAGAACAAATGTGACAAGGGTGGGCATTTCTTAGATAGCACTATGGGGTCCCAGTTAAGAGTGTCCACTTGGTGCTCTATATGTTTTGAGAGCATGTCCATGCACAGGATGAAAATATAAGGAGACATGGGATCGCCTTGGCGAATACCACGAGTAGGATAGAATTCCTCCGTTTTATTGCCATTTACTAAAATGGAGGTACTACTAGTTGAAATATAGCTAAGGATTAGGGAAGATATTTTGGGAGGAAAGTTAAAATATTTGAGGGTTCTGTAAATGTAAGACCATTCTAACTTATCAATCGCCTTTTCTAGATCTAGCTTTAGGATGAAGTTTTGCTTTCCTTTCCGGGCATTAAAACGTGTTAGAACCTCTTGAATAATAATGGCATTATCACTAGCCCGACTATATTTTATAAAGCTAGCTTGTTTATTATTAATGAGGCATTTAAGAAAAGGCCTGATTCGATTGGCAATGATTTTAGTGACAACCTTGTACAAAGTGTTACAGAGACTTATAGGTCTGAAGTTTTGTAACTGATTAGCATTATTAAATTTAGGTATTAGGCAAAGGTAAGTTTTGTTACCTTATGAGGCATAATTATACTCTCAAGAAAAATTTTACACAACTTTATTACCTTATGTTACAACCCATGTTTTCATATGTGAAAGTACGTCGTAAGTCAATTGATGTAAGCTCAGAAATAATATTATATTTGGAAGCAAATAAATTAAGTTAATCATGTTACCTTGGAGGTTACAAATATTTAAGATCATGAATAATGAGTACCAAGAGGGTTGGAAAGCTTAGAAGCTAAACCAATTGAAGAAAATAAGTTTCGTCGAAAGTAGACAAGTTTGGAATGTTATAGCATGTACTTTAGGGTGATACTATGGTTCATTACATGATAAGGAGGTTATGATATGAGTTATGTTTGTCGTATGATGTTTGTGTGCTACGTTTTGAAGTCAAGCAAGTTGTGGAACAAAAGTTGGCAAAGGTCTTCACAAATTACATTCATAATGTGCTGAAAATTAGGTCAAATATAACTGAGATTTTCTCCTAATATTCTTGAAATTATTGGATGATCTACCAACCAAATTTAATATCTATGAGTCTAGTTCCAAACTCATTAAACCTTTCATCAATACGACATAGTAGTAGAGAGATATTTGCAGTTTTGCGAGACTGCGCAGACATCATAAGTGACAAGTAGGTGGTTCAATAAAGCTTTTTGAACAATACATTTCGGGTGTTATATGAGGTTTTATGGGACATATTATATACCAAATTGAAGGTATTTGAATTTAGTTTCCAAATCTCTTAACCGTTCATTCATATGACATCCGTATAAAAGATATAAGCATCGGAAGATGGACCAATGCTAGGGTGCCAAGCTAGCACCTCTTTGACTTTTCCAAAGTTGATATATATAAGTCTTAGGTCGGGTTTCTCTTCATTTTTCAGAATAACACGACCATAGAACACCCATAAACATATCCTTAAGCTCTGTTCTAGGGTTTCAAAGAATATTATCATCCCGGGCATGAAATCGAGAATCGATAACATCAAAACGATCCCTACGACGTAAGTGTCATTATACCGCCTCTATTTTTTCTTTGTAGTTAGAGTTTTGGAAGGTACTTCATAGTTAAAAAACGTGTAATATCTGTATTTAAGTATTTAAATATCAATTAAGGTTCATAAATGTGGTTCCCAATAGTTATAACTCACGGGACGATGATCGGAAGCCATGAGTTCGAGTTATTTGACTTGTAGCGGACTGTTTTGTGGACTCTTTTGCGTTACTCTTGGACTGTGTATTTCACTACTGTTTTGTGGAGTTTTGTAGGATGAAGGGTGTGTATAAACACCATATATATGTAGGGTGGTGGACTGGTCGTTCGTCATAACATTTCTGGTTCGTTTGACACTACTACGGTGGTCATTTTGTGTATGAAGAGATTGCAGTGTGTTGGGCAGTTTGTAGTATTTTATGGTGTATATAAGGCTGGAAAATAATGTATATATATTGTTGTTGTTGTGTTCTTGTGTTTTTGGTGTTATCTTGAATTTGGAGGAAGTAAGGATTATAGGGGAGATGCTGCCCGTTTTTATACAAAATAAGCTTGTCGTTCGTTGTGCGATAGTTGTACCTTTCGTAACTTAATGATAGTATTATTATCATTGTTGTAGATTAAGGTGCGAAGAGGCGAGTTCAACTTGGTGAGTATAAATATTGTGATAAGGTATGTTAAGGCACTTCCTTCATTCTTTTGGCATGATATAAAGTGAAATGAACGTAAACGAAACGCTATTTCATAATGAATCTACTCCTAGCTACTAAGGTTGTCCATGTTGTTCTTTCCTTAAAAAGTTATTCTAAGAAAGTATGTATGATCCTTGAGTCCTAGTGAAGTTCATATTGATGGTATGATGTCCATAATGTTAATCGAAGGTTCAACTACCTTACGTCACTCCGAAAGGTTTAGAGCGTGATTCCATGAGTCCAGCATGCATTATATATAGTATCTATTTTACTCTACCAGGCCGCGCTATAGTCGGCCGGGTACGGCACCTATTGTGCAACCATTGATAGTTGGGTTTACCGAGCTCCACGTGGCTGAGTACGATTCTATCGAGCCCTATGATGGCCGAGTATGTTTTTACCGAGTCCTATTCGAGGCTGGGTACGACATAATGATGATGATGCGCATAGAGGCTATATATATGTATCACGCATTTCATGTCACTATCTCTCAGAGGCACTCAGATGCTACAGGTTGTATCTCTTATATCTCTACATTACCTATTCTTATTTATGTTTTTTTCCCGTACATACTCAGTACTTTATTCGTACTGACGTCCCTTTTGCTTGGGTACACTGTGTTTCATGCCCGCAGGTCCCGATAGACAGGTTGACCATCCTCCTAGTAGGCTATCAACTCAGCGGAAGGTGTTGTTGCACTCCACTTTCTCAGGAGTTGCATACTTGGTCAGTATGATTGGGACATGTATTGACTGGTATGGCCGGGCCCTGTTCCGACCTTTATGATGTGTATGTTGTCACGACCCAAAATCCATAAGATCGTGATGGCGCCGGACATCATTGTCAGGCAAGCCAATCATTAATTAATTGAAATAATTTCCGGTTTTAACATTTATGAAAAGCATTTCCTTTCACTTTATTACATATTAACTAAATAAAATTTGTTAAGTAAATACAATGGTTTAAATAGTCCTATTTTAACAAATATATCCTAACACATTCTAGAACTCGATGTCACAAGTACATGAGCAATTTCTAAGAATTTTACAATTTCTACAAAGCTTGTCCGAAATACAAGTGGACAAGGGAAAATAAAATAATGCAATACAGTTTGAGGGAGACCCCGTCAGCTGCGGATCACCTCCAGAAGATGTAGCTCGCCTAAGTCTCCAAATACGCCACATCGCTATGAAGGTACCTGTGCAATAAAATGCACAGCAAGTGTAGCATGAGTACAAAAATAACATGTACTCAGTAAGTCGTCCGCCTAACCTCAGAGAGGTAGTGACGAGAGGTCAAATTAGAAACTTTCTAAAGGTCAATTTAGAATATTCAAGTTTGTCACTAAGCATGATTATCATAGGCAATTTACTAAAATCAGGAATAAATATTATCAACTCCATTCACATTTAACTTTTTATATCTTCTTCATATAAATAATAATTAATCAACATGGGTGATTTAATAAAATAACAATTAATCAAGGGGAAGGAACAACTTATTCCAAAAATTTTAATAACTTTAAATCTCTATCATTTCAATTGACAACTTAAAATTCCAGACCAGTAATCAGGCAAAAATCATAGTAACTACGCATTAAATATCATGCGCAAGCAATGCCGAGGGTCGAACGGTGCGGACCAACAATAATAAAATGTGCACTGCCGAGGGTCGAACGGCTCAAACTATAGATGCATCTATCTGCCCCGCTCGCGAATCGATCATCTGACGCGGTTATACATACAAATAATAAGGCTAGCCTGCTCGCGAATCATACCTGCGACTGAGGTGCTCATATGAATATACACAAATACAGGGTCATCCTGCTCGCGAATCATACCTGCGACTGAGGTGCTCATATGAATATACACAAATACAGGGTCATCCTGCTCGCGAATCATACATGCGACTCAGGCACCCAAGGTTACACATGTTCACACAATAAGTCCAGATTTTTATCAAGAAAGTAGTTTCTCAGGAAAGTGGTAAGATTCTTCTTAAAGAAACACGAGAAATAGCATTTAAATCTTTGTTTTAAAACTCATTTTCCAAGTTTAATGATATTCCATAATATAACCCTATCAGGTATACAATTATCCGCGGATGGCTGATTAAGAAAATGAACTCTAGTCTTCTTCAGCTATTCAATTACGATTTCGATTATATTAGCAATTGCATATTACAGGCAGGATCACAAGTACAACACGTAAGGCATGCTAGTGGGTCCTAGACTACCCGTACATGGCATAATAGTAGCTACGCACGGACTCCCGTCACCTCGTGCATACGTAGCCCCGAAGATAATAGCATATACTTAATGAATTCACCTAGGGGGACAATTCCCCCTCACAAAGTTAGAAAGGAGACTTACCTCGCTCCAAAATTCTATATCCGGCCTCCAAGCCCTTCCGATGACTCAAATCGTTGCACAACGCTCCGAAACTATCCAAACAACGACAAACAAATGAAAATATACTCTAATATTTTCAACAATTCCAAATTATATAATTTCCCAACTTCGCTCAGTGAAATGACCAAAATGCCCTCGAACCCACGTTCCCGGAATCCAAAATTTCTCGAAGATAAATTCTACCCATAGCTTTACTAGTTCAAATATACAATTTACTCTAAATTCCATGCTCAAATTCGTGGCTAAAAATCCAAATTACCATTTTCTAGGTTTCTTTAAGATTTCCCAATTTTCTACCAATTTCCATGTCTAATTCCATGCATATACTTGTATTTAACTTTAAAAACATGAAGAAATTACTTACCTAGTGATTCTTGATGGAAAACCCCTCTTGCAGCTCCTCAAAATCGCCCACATCCATGAAACAAATGAAGAAAATTGCCAACATTTCACATATAAATTAATCTGCCCAGGTCCCAATTTACTCACTGCGTTCGCATACACTCGAACGTGTTCGCATAGCTTCCTCGAGCCAACACTCCGTGTTCGCGGTCCCCTCCCCGCATTCGCATAGGCCAAAGGGCCCCCAGGCCCCCAGCTCCCCTTTCCTCTACTTGTTCGCACACCTTACCCCGCGTTCGCGTAGAGATCACACCCCAAGCCACCACGTTCGCACTCCCTTCTCCATGAATGCAAAAGCCAATCCCTCAAATTTCCTTCTATGTGATCTCACACAAGGGACCGCGATCGCATAGCACAATAGATACACTAGAAGACAGCAGCAGCAAAGCAGAGAAAAATGGTCGGAAATTGCTCCGAAAACACACGAGGCCCCCGGGACCCCGTCCAAATCACACGACTCAGTCCCATAACATCCCACGGACTAGCTCAAGGCCTCAAATCACATCAAACAATGCCAAAATCACGAATCGCACTCAAACTCAAACTTTATGAATTTGAAATTTCAAACCTCCACATTCGATGTCGAACCCTATCAAATCATGTCTGATTGTCCTCAAATTTTGCACGCAAGTCATATTTGATATTACGGACTTTCTCCAACTTCCGGAATCGCATTCCGACCCCGATATCAAAATTTCCACTTCCGGTCGAATTTCTCAAAAATCTTCAAATTTCTATCTTTAACCAAATGACTTCAAAATGACCTACGGGCATCCGAATTCACTTCCAATCGCGCTCCCAACTCCAGAATCACCATACGAAGCTATTCCCAAGCTCGGAATCCCAAACGGACATCAATAACTTTGAAATGCCTTACAACCCAAATTTATGAAATTCTTCTAAAATACTATCTTCCATAATATACGTCGAGACGCTCCCGGGTTATCTAAAACCCGATCCGGACATACGCCCAAGTCTGATATCATCATACGAACCTGAAGGAACCTTTAAATCCTGATTCTGAGTTTGTTGACTCAAAATTCCAATCTTAGTCCGTTTCTCCAACTTAAGGCTTCTGAAATGAGAATTTTCTTTCCAAATCAACTCTAAACGTTGCGAAATTCAATTCCGACCACAACTACAAGTCATAATACCTAAAATGGAGTTGCTCACGACTTCAAACCGCTGAACGACACGCTAGAGCTCAAAACGACCGGTCGGGTCGTTACATATGTACTCTTAGAGGCTTGTATACAGATTTCAGGTACATGGATACTTGTATGGCCTTGTCGGCCTATGTTTTGAGTTTACAAACGGTCATGTCAGCCTTATAGGTGCGTATGTCACATGTATAAGTTTCTATATCATGTTAGGTCATCCTATGTCTAGCATTTCCTTATGCTTTATTTTGATTATGTCATGATGACCATTTTGGCACATTTACCCATGATAGTATGATAAGAAAGATATGTTATGTTGGTACTCGGTTGAGTAAGGTACCGGGTGCCCGTCGCGGCCCATAGGTTGGGTCGTGACACCTTATTACCTAAGATTGGCCAGAATTACTGGAAAAAGAAGGGGTGCAACCCATCAGGGACAGGAGCCTTGGTAGGTTTAAATGAAAATACTGCCCTTCGAATCTCATTATTTTTTAGCTTACTATCGAGGGAAGTTAGATCAATTATTGAGGACGAAGTGTTATCCATCTTAATGTGTAACCAATTTGTATTGTCATGGGAAGTTGTAAAAATGTGCTCGTAGTAATTAGTAACATAATTCATTAGGGATTTTTGGTCCTCTATCCATTTCCCTGTGTTATCCTTAAAAAACACGATATTGTTTTTATGTCTTCGATTAGTAGCTTGAATATGAAAGAACATAGTGTTAGCGTCACCATCATTTAACCAATAACCCTAGAGCGTAATTTCCAATAATCCTCTTCCAACTTAAGAATAGTGTCATATTACTCGATAAGTTTTACTTCTAGGTCTCTAAGGAATTGACTTGTATGGTATTTTGAGGAGTTTTGAATACCCTTGATACAATTTAAGGTTTTTCTTTTCCTAGAAAAAATATTACCAAAGGTTATGTCTCTCCATTCTTTCACATTTTTATGAAACTGTTCCACCCCTTCCATTATATCTTTGTTTGCCTAACTTTGTGGCCACCAAAGCTAATAAAAACTATATTTCCGTGTGGTTAAGACTACCGCAACTTCCAATGGAATTCTATGACGGTATAATCCTAACAAAAATCGGGAATCGCATTGGTAAACTATTAAAAGTAGATGCATGCACATTGGCAACATTAAGGGGGAGATATGCCCGCTTGTGTGTGGAACTACCACTGGATCCACCATCACAAAATTCCATACTGATTGACCAACATAGGCAAGTTGTACTTTATGAAGGAGAAGATTTCCTTTGCAAAATATGTGGTAGACTAGGGCACTCGATCAGAGTCTGCCCATATAAGGCCCCTCAAAACAACTTAAATGGGAGTATAGCACCATTGGAATTTGCAACAATTAAAGAAGACTCTACACACGAATGGAGGACAGTGTCTTTTCCCAGGAAGAGCAGGAATAAGGCAGCCAATCAAACCAAATTTAATGCTGGCCCATCGAATATCCCAGGTAAAACAGTTCCCACGTTTGATTCCATACCAGGTAAGTCCTATCCCCTTCAACCTTTAATTGATAGTAATATGAACCTGTTAAAGTATCCTATTGCAGTCTCATCAAATGCATTAACGAACCAATGTGAGGACAATACTATGCTAACCATTGAGCTTGGTGTCAAACCACCCAATGGAAGGAAAAGTGGTTTTACTAAACACCAACTAGAGCACAATGTTTTGGAAAATGATAATACTAAATTAATAAAAAAAACTCCCCAATTTTGCATGGAAAATCGGCAATGCATGTTACAAGTGTCCAAAACGTGGCTGTAAACTACAAAGGTAATAATCAACCAAATCTCTTGTCCCAAAACATGAAAATGGATTTACCTAAATCTCCAACCAATGGGATAGGCCTACCCGGTATTACCGCTACTAATAATAACCCTAACTCCGTAATTAATATTACATCAACTAACAGCATAACTCCACATCACACTCAACATGCAAAACCTAGTCTAAATCCCCAATCTGTTAAGCAACACATGGAAGTAGAAATTGAACAAGTGGCGGAGGGTAAATCCATGCAAGATTTGGATATAACCCTCACACAATCTTCTCCTACTCCTACAATAGTAGAGGAAATCATTACTGATCTTACTCCCCTCCCAAATGTTCCTTCTACTATTATACAATCCCACACCAACAATGCCAAGACTACCACTCACACTAAGAAGGCGATATCGTCTAATTCAACTACTCCACCTCTCCAGAAACCAAAACATGGACAACCTCCCTCCATTACCTCCTCACCACCAGCCACTTCCAGTTATTTATGCACAACCCCAGAGTCCACCCAACCATGTACCTCAGTCATGGGTGGAACTGGGACTTCAAGGACATGAAATCTCCTTCCAACTGGAGATAAACGGGCAGGAATCTATCTTAGTAATCCAAAACACGCACTACCTTGCTCAGCTAATCTCCAAAGGGATGAGCCTAGCCATGAACAACTATGTCAACCAAATGTGGATGACAAATATCCTCCAACCCATAGCTCCCTCACTAAACCAGAACCTTGTTCAAAATATGCAACAAATGTGGAATCTTCCACACCACTCAAACCAAACCCTCCCACAGAATGCTCCTCTCAAACTCCCCTTCTTTGCACCAGAGGCCTTGATGTTACTCAACCAAATATTCACACAGTGGTCTCCCCAACACATGCACGACCAACAACAAGGTCAAAAACCTGCACCAATGGAAGAACAAGCCCCAGCTCCAAACATGCAAAACCAAGAAGGGGAACAGGGGGAAGAGGAGAAGGAGGACAATCTGCCTCACTTGGGGGAACTAGCAGTAGCATTTTCAAGCCTAAGCGAGGTAAAAATACTAATCTTCAAGGAAAGGCTAGAGAGGAAGTGTATCTTCAGTTGCCCAACCACTCTTTACAAATGCTCATTGGACATCTGTCCTCCCCAAGATCCAACTGTGGGGAAACGTGTAGTTATACTGGTACCCTCCATAAGGAGGAACCCCAACCACATCCTCAACAATAATCAATAAATGTATCAACCAAACAACATCATCATTTGGAATATGAGGGGAGCAAATAATGCTAATTTTAGGAGGAATTTTTGAGAGCTCATGGATATGCATAGACCATGTATGGTAGCATTGTTGGATACCAAAATGGAAAGTCATGTCTCTATTCTGATGATTTTCACTTCATTGAGATGATAGAAGTCCCTGCCCTTGGGCAAGCTGGAGGGTTGTTATTCTGTGGAACTATGATGTAGTGACGGTTAATAACTTCACTAGGAATGGTCAAGCTATACATGCGATGATAGAGGTAAAGTCTAAAAACCTTACTTGGCTATTTACCACTATTTATGCTAGTAATAATGTTTTATATAGACAATTATTATGGGAAAATCTTCAACACACATTTGATCACTATAGTGGTCCATGGTTAATTGGTGGTGATTTTAATGAAGTTGTAGACACAAGTGACAAATATGGAGGTAGGTACATAAATCAGAAAAGAGCTAAATCCCTTATAAAATATCTAGAATACTGTAATCTAGTGGATCTAGGGTTTAAAGGAAGCAAATACACCTGGTTCAACCATCGTAGGAAGAAGGGCCTAATAATGGAAAGACTAGATAGAGTTTACTCTAATGATAAATGGTTACAAGCCTATTCAAACGTTACAGTGACTCACCTACCCAAACTACACTCGGATCACAACCATTTCCTAATTAATCTTAATAATATTATTAATAGGAACCATGCCAGACCCTTTGGGCTTGAGACATTTTGGTGCTCTCACCCAGATTTCCCCAAAGTAGTGTCTAGTAGTTGGGCAAACAAGAATATAATAGAAGGGGTGGAACCGTTTCATAAAAATGTGAAAGAATGGAGAGACATAACCTTTGGTAATATTTTTGCTAGGAAAAGAAAAACCTTAAATCGTATCAAGGGTATTCAAAACTCCTCAAAATACCATACAAGTCAATTCCTTAGAGACATAGAAGTAAAACCTATCGAGGAATATGACATTATTCTTAAGTTGGAAGAAGATTATTGGAAATTACGCTCTAGGGTTAATTGGTTAAATGATGGTGACGCTAACACTAGGTTCTTTCATATTCAAGCTACTAATCGAAGACGTAAATACAATATCGTATTTTTTAAGGATAACACAGGGAAATGGATTGAGGACCAAAAATACCTGATGAATTATGTTACTAATTACTACGAGAATATTTTTACAACTTCCCATGACAATACAAATTGGTCAGCCATTAAGATGGATAGCACTTCCTCCTCAATAATTGATCTAACTTCCCTCGATAGTAAGCTAAAAAATTATGAGATTCGAAGGGCTGTATTTTCATTTAAAACCTACCATGGCTCCTGGCCCTGATGGGTTGCACCCCTTCTTTTTTCAGAAATTCTGGCCAATCTTAGGTAATAAGGTCATAAAGTTGTGTCAAAAAAAATTTGAGAGTAGAATTAAGCCTCATGAGGTTAAGAAAACTTACCTTTGCCTAATCCCTAAATTTAATAATGCTAATCAGTTACAAAACTTCAGACCCATAAGTCTCTGTAACACTTTATACAAGGTTGTCACAAAATCATTGCCAATCGAATCAGGCCTTTTCTTAAGCGCCTCATTAATAATCAACAAGCTAGCTTAATAAAATATAGGCGAGCTAGTGATAATGCCATTATTATTCAAGAGGTTCTAACACGTTTTAACGCCCGAAAAGGAAAGCAAAACTTCATCCTAAAGCTAGATCTAGAAAAGGACTTTGATAAGTTAGAATGGTCTTACATTTACAGAACCCTCAAATATTTTAACTTTCCTCCCAAAATATTTGCCCTAATCCTTAGTTGTATTTCAACTAGTAGTATCTCCATTTTAGTAAATGGCAATAAAATGGAGGAATTCTATCCTACTCGTGGTATTCGCCAAAGAGACCCCATGTCTACTTATATTTTCATTTTGTGCACGGACATACCCTCAAAAAATATAGAGCACCAAATGGACACTCTTAACTGGGACCCCATAGTGCTATCTAAGAAATACCCACCCTTGTCACATTTGTTCTTTGCAGACGACCTAACTCTAATGGGTCGTGCAAATACAAAAACCCTCAACACAATGTGGAATAGTATGGACACCTTTTGTCGTCTTTCGGGTCTTAATATAAATAAAGACAAATCAAAAACTATTGTCTCTAAGTCTTGTACTGATGCTCAAATAGCTAAGGCCATGAGCACTTTTGACATAAATATTAGTGACTCCTTTGGTAAGTATCTAGGGTTTCCCATGCCTCACCTCCATCCTAGGCATAAATACTATCAACCTATTATCGACAAATGCGAGCCAGACAAAACAGTTGGAATGCTAAGTGACTCAGCATGGCAGGCAGATGCACACTCATAACTTCTACTCTTAATACAATTCCCAATCACCAAATGCAACTAGCTCTCCTGCCTAGTAAAACTCTAAAAGAAATTGATATTCAACGAGATTCTCTATGGGGTACCACTAGTGATAAGAAAAAAATTCACCTAGTTAATTGGAACATGGTTACCAATGATAAAAAAACTGGTGGTCTTGGCATCAAAAAAACTAAGTCTAAAAATCTAGCTCTATTAACTAGCCTTGCTTGGAGAACTCTCACTAACCCTACGTCTCTTTGGGCTCAAGTCCTTAACAGCGTTCATGGTAATAAATCGAGTGGAGGGTCTAACACCTGGAAGAGTCTTTTAAAAGGTTGAAATATTTGTAAGCAAGGAATAAGGTGGCCTATTAATCAATCCTCAGACATGAATCTATGGGAGACAAACGGAATCCCTAACTACTCAAACCTTAGACATAATATCATAGGCCCCCTCAACTATAAAGAGGATAGCTTAATGATTAAAGACATAATGGATAGTAATAATAACTGGAATTTAGGAAAATTTCCTTTGAACTTCCTCAAAGTATTATAGCGAACATCAATTCCTTAATGTCTACTTATAATTTCCCAAAAAAACATGGTCTCATTTGGAGCATAAACCCTAGTGGTTGTTTACCACAAGCTCTTGTTACAAATTAATGTAACCACAATCCACCCCTAATGCTTTATTTAATTGGCTCTGGGGAGCCAAGTGCCCAAGGAAAATAAAATTCTTCCTGTGAAAATGCTACCATACATGCCTTCCTACTAGATAATTCCTCATTAAAATTGGTATTAATATTGACACAAACTGCCGCGTTTGCAAGGACACTAAGGAAACTATACTCCACATTTTTTGGGAATGTATAATTGCTAAAATAAATTGGCAGTTATTGGGTGTGGACATCAACGCTATAGCTCATTTTGATCACTGGGTAGACTTCCTAAGAACTAGAAACCCTAGGCATAATTTTAAGCATGTCACTTGGGAAGAAATATTCCCATTTGCAATATGGGCAATATGGCAAACGAGAAATAATAACAATGTGAATAACACTAGCACGCCCATTAATACAAAGCATATCCTCAACCAGGACTTGGAATATCACTTCCTAACTTCAAAGCCTTCTACTAACAATACCAAATTCAAACTACAAGTTAGATGGCACCCCAATTAGTATAAACTCAATTTTGATGTTGTGTTTGACCAGAACTCACTCCAGGGGGGTATTAGTGGAATAATTCGCAACTCCAAAGGAGATTGGATACTAGGTTACTATTACAAACATAACACCACATCTCCGATACAAGCTAAACTCCAAGCATTTCGGCAGGCACTTCAAGTCATCATCCATGAAAAAACATTCCCACTCAAAGTGGAAACAGATGCAACGGAGGTCATAAGATTCCTTCATGATGATTATCCCACTTATATTGACTTAGTTATGAATGCAGGTTGTTAATGGAGAAGGAAGCCAACCAAGGGGAGATCACAATGAAGCATAGCTTCAGGGAAGGAAACATGATCGCTCATCTACTAGCAAGAAAAGCTTTAATTTTTCCTCCTTGTAATAAACTTTGTTTCTTTGGGGTTCCTCCTGTCTTTGCAATGGATGTGTTTGGCAAAGATCAGGATGGTTTTGTGTACTGTCGAACTTCCTCGGCAAAAGTATGTAGTAACTTAGCAGCACTAGGCAATGAATGTGCCCTAGAAGGCATTAGTATCCCCTTGAGGGAAGTATGTATGAACGATAATGCTATGGGTCCGGTACCTTAGCAAACTATCCTTGTTTTTGTTTCTTATTATATATATAAATATCTTCTCGTTCAAAAAAAAGAAGAGTAAATCAAATTGCTTCAAGGTGCATGCTAACAAATAACTTACAAAATCAACCGTAATTATAATAGTATTAGGAATAACAAAAATTATAATTGTCCAGGGATTTCATCATTGAACTCCAACAGATCAAATTGCATTTTGACTACCATTTCCAATTTGCTCAGTAGAACTACATATTCAAAATAAAATTAGTAATTATATAGGAATCAATAATATGCAAGTGCAAACTCAAAGTAATGTGGCAGAGTTTTCGTTTGACAATTTAAATATCAAGCTAGTAAGGGTAGGCTTTCTTCAATATTTTTCAGTATTCCAATTAGGTGTATTTTTGCATTGTCATTAGCACTTTCTTTGTGCTTTTATGATAAATACATATCAGAAAATAGAAGGGAAAAAAATACATTCAAATTTTAATTAGTCATGTCCATTATAGGAAGACGAATATACATTCACTCAGGCCTTTTATTAAGATTAAGACGTCTGAATCTGAATACACATCTGAATATGAAAATGTGTATTAAGATTCAGACGTCTGAATCTAATTACACAACTGAATAATTAATATGTTGTCTCTGGATCTGAACACTGAATTGTTAAGACTGTTTGTTTTTAGTATCTGAATATGTGCAATTTATCTATATTTGAACATAGCATATATAAAATTCAAATAAAATAGTTAATTAACTATCACGACCCAAAATCTCTAAGGTCGTGATGGCGCCGGACAGCAATGTCAGGCAAGCCAAATCATTAATTAATAAACAACTTTCCGGTTTTTAAAACATTCATGAAAATATTTCCTGTCACTTTATTACATAATAACCAAATAAAAATCTGTTAATTATTACAATGGTTTAAAGATTTCACTTAAGCAATTATATCCCAATACATATCCCAGAACTCGATGTCACAAGTACATGAGCAATTTCTAGGAATTCAACAATCATTACAAGCCTGTCCGAAATACAACTGGACAAGGAAATTTAAATGAAATAGATACAGTGCGAAGGAGCCTCTGTCAGCTACGGATCTCCCCCGGATGATGTAGCCCGTCTAAGTCTCTAAATCCTCCACATTTCTATGAAAGTACCTGTGCAATAAAAATGCACAGCAAGTGTAGCATGAGTACAAAAACAACGTGTACTAAGTAAATCGCCCGCCTAACCTCAGAGAGGTAGTGGCGAGAGGTTGACTTGACTCTCACTAGGGTCCAACAATATAATATATGACAGAATATGATGAAGTACAGTAGACATGTAGGACAGTGAGCAGCGAATACGTATCAAGTACAGAAATCCAGGTAACTACTGAGAATAAATAACAATGTACACTTTCCTTTTTTCCCAAGTACATGTCAAGCCAATATCAATAAAACAGTACCAAATAGTCATGCACACACAAGGATAAGACAAGCGGCCGGAGTCGAAGGAATATCTAATCACTGAATAGTCGTAAAGCTTCCCCCGCTCGCGAATCATACCGGTGACTCGGGTGCTGACACATTTATACCAAATTACCATAAAGCTTCCCTCGATCGCGAATCATACCTGCGATTCGAGTGCTGATTTATTTATACTGAATATTATAAAGCTTCCCCCGCTCGCGAATTATACCAGCGACTCGGGTGCTGACACATTTATACCAAATTACTATAAAGCTTCCCTCGATCGCGAATCATACCTGCGATTCGAGTGCTGACACGCTTATACTAAATATTATAAAGCTTCCCCCGCTCGCGAATCATACCTGCGACTCAGGTGCTGACACATTTCCACACATTAAATCCGTATTTTATCAAGAAAACAGTTTTCTCAGGGAAGTGGTAAAATCCTTATTAAAAGAAACATGAAACATAGATTTTGAAATCATTTGTTTTTTAAACTCATTTGTCAAGTTTAATGATATTCCACGATACAACATAGTCCATGTACACAAATATCCATAGAGAGATAAATTCTCTTTTTAGAAGATTAACAAAATAAACTCTAGTTTTCTTTTAGATACTCAATTACGTCTTCGATTATATTAGCAGTTTAATATTACAGGTATAACACGTAAGGCATGCTAGTGGGTCCTAGACTACCCGGACATGGTATCATAGTAGCTACGCACGGACTCCCGTCACCTCGTGCGTACGTAGCCCCCGAAGATAATAGCATGTACTGAATTAATTCATCTAGGGGACGATTCCCCCTCACAAAGTTAGAAAGGAGACTTACCTCGCTCCGAAATTCCAATACCGGCTTCCAAGCCCTTCCGATGACTCCAACGGACGCACAACGCTCCGAAACTACCACATAACAGCAAAGCAATGAAAATTTATCCTAATACTCACGACAAATTCAGATTATATAATTTTCCATCCCCGCTCAGAGAAAAAGATCAAAATGCCCTCGAGCCCACGTGCCCGGAAATCCGAAATCCTCGAAGACACATTCTACCCATAGCCCTACTAGTTCAATCATGCAATTTACTCTACATTCCATACTCAAATTCGTGGCCAAATTCCAAATTTACATTTTCTAGGTTCTTCAAAAATTTCTCAAATTTCCTATCAATTTTCATGTTCAATTCCATGCAAGATCACATATTTAACTTAGGAATGAGAAGAATTCACTTACCTAGTTATGCTTGTTGAAAATCCCCCTCTTGAAGCTCCCAAAATCGCCACACCAAAATGAGGAAAATGAAGAAATGGCCAAAAATTCGTTCTTAAAACACCTCACTGCCTCCAGCCATTTTCGCACCTGCGGTGCAATAGCCGCTCCTGCGGCTCCGCACCTGCGGAATTCCATCGCAGGTAAGGCTCTGACTCATCCCAGCAACTCTCGCTCCTGCGATCCCTCTTCGCACCTGCGATTCCGCAGGTCCGACCAAACTCCCGCACCTGCGGTCCCTCAGCTCCAGCCCCAATCTCGCACCTTCGGCGCTCAAGCCGCACCTACGGCCAAATCCTCGCAGGTGCGGATCACACCAGATGACAGCAAGTCTTCACTTCTTCAAACTTCAATTCTTGATCCGTTAACCACCTGGAATCCACCCGAGGCCCCGGGACCCCGTCCAATCATACCAAGCTATCCCAAAACATAACACGGACTTGCTTGAAGCCTCAAATCACATCTAACAACATTGAAACGACTAATCGCTCTCCAATCCAAATCTTTAAGAACTTGAAATTCCAAACTTCCACATTCGATGCCGAAACCCGTCAAATCACCTCCGATTGACCCCAAATTTTGCGCACAATTCGTATTCAACATTACAGACCTGCTCCAACTTCCGGAATCGCATTCCGACCTCGATATCAAAACTTCCATTTCCGGTCGGATTTCTCAAAACCTTCAAATTTCTATCTTTAGCCAAATCACCCCAAAATGGCCTACGAACATCCAAATTCACTTCCGATCGCGCTCCCAATTCCACAATCACCATACGGAGCTATTCCCAGACTCATAATCCCAAACGGACATCAACTTACTGATATGCACTCCAAGCCGAAACTCATGAAATCCTTCTAAAATGTTAACTTCCAAAATATACGCTGGAGCGCTCCCGGGTTATCCAAACCCCGAGCCGGACATACACCCAAGTCTAAAATCATCATACGAACCTGCTGGAACCTTCAAATCTTGATTCGGAGGTCATTTACTCAAAATTCCAATCTTAGTTGATTTCTCTAACTTAAGGCTTCTGAAATGAGAATTTTCTTTCCAAATCAATCCTAAACTTCCTGGAATTCAATTCCGACCACGCTCACGGGTCATAATACCTGAAACAAAGCTGCTCACGACTTCAAACCGCTGAACGATGCGCTAGAGCTCAAAACGACCGGTCGGGTCGTTACATTAACATTATTTCAAATTCTAATATTCAAGCATTAAAAATATATTTCTAATAACAAAAAATATGAAACTATCAAGCATTTCCTCTTCCTTGCATTAGTTGAAGTGCAAGTTCTTCACGCATATTGTTCATAAATTGTGAATCTTCAGTTGTCCAGCTAGGTCCATTTGTTTCATCCAATACTTGTTCGTGTTCTCCTTCCTCCTCAAATATTACTTGAGGTAAATCATATTGATTAAATAACTCATCATTTAGTCGTTCTTTTCTGATAAAATTATGAACTGCAAAACATGCAATAACAACATCTCTTGGGGCATCAATAGAATATGGAGCCATCTTATCCAATATTGGGAATCTTGCTTTTAAAACTCCATAAGCACGTTCAATAACATTTATGAGTTGTGCATGAGTATGGTTAAACTTTTCCTCCTTATTTATGGCCCGTCTACGATGATAATCTCCTAACCAATATCGAATATTATGATATGGTGCTAGAAATCCGTGAGTATTAGGATATGACGCATCACATAAATAGTACTTATCTGTCATCAAAAGAAAAGGTTAAATGCATATAATAAACACCTAACTTATTATTTCAGAATAGTTTAATAAGTTGTATCAATTACTAAAAGGAGGAAATGGAAAGACATTATCTGGATTAGATGCGGTCTCTGTTAGAACATGTGCATCATGTGCTACCCCTTCCCATCCAGCATAAACATGGGTGAAGACCATGTTAAAATCACATAATGCTAAAACATTCTGATAACATTTATCATTTCCTCTTTCTCTGTAAATAATTTGTTGATTAGCTGGAATAACTGCATGTATTAATGTCCCATCGAGTGCACCTATTGCTCCCTGCAAATAAAAATAATATTTTTTTGTTAACAGTTATGAAATTTTTTTCTTACGAAGTTATAGAATAATTTTATAGCACATACTACCTTAAAAACAATTTATAACTTTTTATGAGCACCAGATATGTGTGGATTTGAATCAGATGTTGTAGATGATATCATCTCTTTTGCAAATAACATCATTGCTTCAAGAACCTCATGAAAATATTTGTGAATTGTTTGCGAAGAATGTTGAAATCTTCTATTCATAACCACAAAACGCTCATTATGACCTATGACGGTTAGAAATATTGCTATCTTTTCTTCGACGGAAATATGTTTGCTATCTATGAGCCAGCCTTTATGTCTAAAATGCTAACATAGCCGAACATATACATCACGAGACATGCGCATCAATTCTAAACACTATCGACTAGAGCCGGACAACAATTCTTGTGTGTACTTTTCACCAGAAAAAGATGGTGTTAAATCTTTATTTCTTTGGATATTATTGAGTCTAAAATGATTTTTACACCAATACAAGCTCATCAACGCTAATACTTGATCCTCAATGTCCATGTCTAAACTATTGTAACAAAGAGAATGTGTAATACACAATAATAAGCATAGCACATTATGTATTTGAAAAATATAAAGAGTTACATGATCAAAATTAATTAATTAATAAAACAATACCATTCACATCAAACATACTTCAAATAAGACATTTCAAATAGGTATATCACAAATTAAAAATGTTCCACAAGCATAGCATTTTATTACAAAATTAAATAAGCATAATCGATAATAATTGGAAAAAACAAAGAAGGTTCCATATTATTAACGTCAAATTAATAATCTAGCTAATTAGCAAAATTAAATAAGCCCCATTTTTTCCCCTATAGCCTTAGTCCAATTCTCTAATTTGTCGACCTAGGTAATGTCCATCCATGCTTTCCTATAGCTATCACCTTCACAAAGTATACTAACAGTTGTACTATATAATGGTTCTTCCCATCCAAGTTCTTCTAGTTTTACCATACACTCTTCAACGTCATGTCCGCTATTTTTTTAACCAATAACTCTAATGCAATACTCATCTTCTCTTCAATGTCCAATTGAGACGATGCAGATTTTGTTTTCTTTCCCAAAGGTTTTTTTCCAGTTCCGGAACTGAAGACTGAGATGGATAATCAGTAGGAGCTCCATCATTCTTATTACCAACTAGATCTTCGACGCTATCAAGTGTATCTATATCTATAGTAGTAGATACAGAAGATACACCAGGGCGGGGATATGTACAGCTTGGACTCCAACCATAAATTCCCGTTGTTGTAGAACCCTCAAAAAGTTTTGTACAAAGATCTGGGAATGGTAGAGGCGAAGTCTTCAATGCCTTTGCTTTTGGATGCGCCTATAATAAAGAGAATTTTAATATGCACGTCACACTTTTTTCTTTATAGAAAGAAAAAGGAAAAGTTAAATTACTTGATAATGAACTAACTTTTATGTACTCATCCCACCCACTATTAGACATTAGAATGGTCATAAATATTGCCAGTCTTTTTGGTTATTGGTAACCAAGCTTGATACTTTTCTTTTAGATAATCATAATGATTCTTCATCTGCTTTTGTGTGACACTAAAGCTATGAGTAGTCTCCAAAACTAGTTTAACTTTGTTCCATGAATCTGCCTTTAAACTACTTCCAAGTCTCCCGTTTAAGGATATTTCTTAAATATAACTTTCTAAAAAAGTTTTTACTACATCCATATTTTTCCAACTTGCTCTTGAATGTTCACTAGATTGTTTCATAGCTGAAATATAAATAATAATGATTATAGAAAATGAACTGATGAGGCAAAATGAAGACAGAAAAATCAGAAGCTCAAGAGGACCACTGAGAATTTCACTGCAATAGAGAAGATCAGAGTGCAGTGTTATCTAAGAGACCACTAAGAGGAGAATAGCAGCTAATAAAGCATAGCACAAGAGAGATATGGTAGATGTAAGGAATCTTTTTGAGGCTATGCCTAGTAAGGATTTGGCTGCTTGGAATGTGATGATTTCAGGTTACATGGACTGTGATAGATTCTATGATGATAGATGGATATGTTACGTCTGGGAACTTCCATGACAGTTTAGCAAGATCTGAAAAAACTTATCCGCAAATAATCACCACCAGATACAATTATATATGTATTTCTAAGAGTTAAATTTTACTCACAGACAATACGACAAATTATCAAGTCACCTAAAAGATAAATATAGATAATCATCCATGAAATATATAATAAGTGGCGGAGCCATTCATAGGCAAGATGAGTCAATTGACACCCTTTCGTCGAAAAATCACATTGCATAGATAAGTTAGTTTTTTTAATTTTTGTGTATATATATTATATGTTGACCCCCTTGATTTCTCTGCATACTTATTTATATTTTGACTCCTCTTAGTGAAAATTCTGGCTCGCAACAATATAAAACTAGTCGGAAAAACAAGACAAGCAACCTGCTAAAACAAATTAAACAACACGAAGTGCAAAAACTATTTTTACCCTCGTCTCAACTGTGTCAGGTCAATGCAGGGACTAAGCATAATGTTGACAAAGAGGAAGCAAGGCGTTTATTTGATGAAATGCTGGGACTATGATTTGGGTTGGACTATGAGAAAAATATTATTACATGGTCTACCAGCCTTCTGCTGCTTTGGAATTGTTTCAAAGCTTCAAAAAGCAGAGTCTTGAGACTGATGTGGAAAAAGTGATAAGTATCATCATAGTTACACAAACACCAACATTGACCTAAGCAAAAGTAGTGATACATCAAAAAAATATCAAACCTACTCCTCTATAAAGTACAATATGCAGAAACATATGTCAACAATGACCAACAAAAATGTTACTTGAGATCTTGAGACTCATAAATTTTTACAAAATAATAGGCAAGCTTATTGTGAATTTCATAAAATAATAGCATAATACTTTCTAAAGGTTAGAATCTTACCTGTTCAAGAGAAAAAAGAATTGGATAGCCGATGATAAATGGAGAGCGAGAGAGAGAGAGTCGTAAAACTTGATGCACGGAAGATTGAAGAAGAAAGCGTGGAATTTGCTAAAATATAGCCTTATTGTTGAATCAATAATTACGAAATTTGCTGAGGGAATAATTGGGAAAATCATCTTTACCGTGATTTTAAGAGTCTGAGCGCCATTAGGACTTTGTTGTGGGTCTGTTTCAGTCAGCTGCATTCAGACTTATTAAGAGGTTTTAAAAGAAAAAAAACAAATAGACTTCATGGGCTGGATCTGAATAAGTAGGGTTAAGATCTAAAAAACAAATGCACTTAATAGGCTGGATCTGAACGATTAAGATTCAGACCTCCATTAAATGCAAATAAATGAGGCCGCAAGCATGTCCATTATAGAAAAACATCCAAATTATCGGATGATATAACGATGCTATTACAAAAAACAAAGATGCCATAATGGGTTTGACACGAAAGATAAACACACAGATAAATTTTTTATCTTTAATGAGAACGTGAAAAAAGGTGCAAATCGCAAACTATGTATTATGAAATACGTAATGGATAAAAAAAGATCAGTCAGTCAATTAGCTAATCATTCACTTTCAATTTTCAAATCTCTCTTTATTTCTCCCTACTCTTTCCCACATTACCAGATGGGTTACCTCTTCGTTTCTCCAAATTCGACTTCGTCATTTTCCCTCAACATTAGCTTATAATAATACTACTCTGTGTTATCTAAACATGTTTTCTCATTGCTATTAAGTTTTCCAGAATATCAAACTATATCTTTAAGCACTTTTCTATATAATTCTAAACAAATGATGTACCTTTTAAAGCCTTCTTTTGTTACATCAAAGATCAGCATCCTCTGAGATAAGAAATAAATTTAATAAAAAAGCAAACCACAACAATAGAACTTGTGTATTTGGATGGAGACTTTTTCCCATGATTTATTTCCTTCTCTTTCTCTCGGCTCTTCTCTTGTATCAGGTACCAAAGAAACAAAAAGGAAAAGGCATACAAAAAGCAAAGTTGCCTCCTGGTACAATGGGGTGGCCTTAAGGGAAACTCTCCAAATGTACTCTGAAGCCCCAAAAGTCTTCTTTGCTAATAAATAAAAAAAGTTCGACTACAACATTAATTTTACTTTGGTAATTGCTTAACATATTATCTGACACCTAATACTCACATGGTGCACCTAAAACAGGCGTAGTGTGCCATGATAACCTAAACAATCAAAAATACCTTTTCAAGAATCGGACCACGAGTTAATTCAAAGGAACGTGGAAGATGTTGGCCTCACTGCCCATGCATTCTTCACTATCAACTACCCCTACAAGATTATCAAGTTTAACATAAGAGTTGGTATGAAATATAAATCCTACTTCCAAATAAAAATAGCAACATTTAAGAGATGCCAAAATTGTTCACAATCTTCTTTAGCTGGATGTGAACCACCTGACAATAATAAAAGAAAAGGAGCATGTTCAACAACAATAACAAACTCAGGGTAATCTCAACAAATATTCAATCTTTATACCTAATACATAAACTGCAGAAACACTGATAAGCTAATCTTGTAAATGTAAATAAATTCCAACATCACAAATAACAAAATCAGTGAGAAAGAAAAGGATATAGAAGTGGAAAAATCCAAGAACTTACATCAAATAAATCATTGAGGAAACAAGAAGGAACCTTCTGAGTAGGCTTATAAAAGGACAATTTCATAAGTTGTCTCAACTTCTCAAGAGTCTGTGGCAACAAAATTGAAACAGCCTCCTCTATACTTTTCACTTGAAACATCCCATTTTTCATATCCTTTTTCGCTAGAACAAACACCAGAACACCCTAAAACCAGCCTCTCCACCGCTTCAGGAAACTTAACAGCCATACTATACCCTACAAAACCACCATACCTCAGCCCCACAACTGTCATTTTCTTAACCCCATAAACCTTGATAATTCTCATAACACTCGGCTTGAAAAAGTTCGCTTCCCTCGGGTCTAGTAGTATAAAATTCACCAAAATAACAAGCCAGGAACATAAAGATTGAATCTTGATGATAAAGATGAGATGAATTCGTTCCATTGCCACATTGCATTAGCTCCATTTTCATGAATAAGGAGCAAAGGCCATATCCTAGATGGAAATCCACTACACAGTACACACAATCTTTGATCTGAGAAAAACTGTGAGCACCAAAAAGACAAAAAGATAGTGGCAATCTGAGGCACTGTGATGGAGATACTATTAGTCCGGGTAAACTTCCCTTTCACTTCTCTGGTTATATAGTTCAAGAGTAGAGGACTTAGACTTCTTTCCATATATTTTAATATGATTGTTACGACCCAAATTTTCTCCGTTGGGTATCGTGATGGCACCTAGTCTTAGGGACTAGGTAAGCCTAGTAGTTACTGAATAACAACAATAAATAAAGGAAAACTAACAGTCTTGATATAGAATCTCAACAGAATGTACAAACTTTCCCAAAATCGGTAGTACAAGTCATAAGTTCTACAAATCTTTTACAACTTTTAAGTACAACTGTTTGGAAGTAGATACAACAGTGTATGAATAATAAATACAAAGAAGGTGACTCTGACGT
Organism: Nicotiana knightiana; assembly: GCA_005239525.1. Taxonomy (NCBI): domain Eukaryota; kingdom Viridiplantae; phylum Streptophyta; class Magnoliopsida; order Solanales; family Solanaceae; genus Nicotiana; species Nicotiana knightiana. Next base: position 30,053 of record MDKJ01198521.1, read on the forward strand.
CTGCGAACGCAGCAGCAGGTTACCTTGAGTCTCCTTGGCAATCATCCACACAGCTACTACAATATATACCTAGATCTGCACACAAAAATGTGCAGAAGTGTTGTATGAGCACACCACGACGGTGCCCAGTAAGTATCAAGACTAATCTCGGTGGAGTAGTGACGAGTATTAGTCAAGACACCACTGGTCTACAAAAGAATAACATGAATATAGAAATGACTGAATGTTACATCTACCTAAGGTTTCACGGAATAATTTACGACAACGACAATATAAAGCGGAAGGAAATTACAGAAATCAATCACGAAACAGCATAAAAATACACAGAAAGATGAACAACAAAACAAGCTAAAACAAAAGGAAACACAAGACAATAGAGAACGCCAATAACTCAACTCTACGTCGGTTTGTTCAAATCGGGCCTTAGCCATTAAAATCCATAACTGGTAGAAATCTTTAAACAGCAGTTCATATGAAAAACTTTTGCCAATAAAATCATTTTAGTATGGAAGAGTTTACTTTAAAAACCTACTTTCTCCAAAAGTAGATATAAGTACAATTAATAGAGAGAATTACGTAAAACATAGTTTCTTTCAAACTACGAAGCTTTCCAAAGAGGCTTTCCCAATAAATGACTTCCAAATATCATTTTAGGCAAAACTAGTGCTTTTCAAATATACCTTCGATGTAAAAGTCATTCAAATATAATCATTTCAAAACCATTGCTTTTTTTTTTCAATAATACTTTTCAATAAAATCCCTTGATAAAAATCTCCTCAAGATTTATCCACCGGGACTCAGTCCGTCACTCGGAAGTTTCCATGCAGTACAGGAGGAATATCAAAAATCTTGTCAATAAATGCAGTAAATGGCAAACAAGAACGACGGAAATAATAATGCATAAATACAGCACGGAATGTCCCTTCGTGCTAACATAACATAACATGGCACGGAATGTCCCCTCGTGCTAACAAAACATAACATGGCACGGAATGTCCCCTCATGCTAACATAACATAACATGGCACGGAATGTCCCCTCATGCTAAATAACATAAATATGGCACGGAATGTCCCCTCGTGCTAAATAACATAAACATGGCACGGAATGTCCCCTCGTGCTAAATAACATAAACATGGCACGGAATGTTCCCTCGTGCTAAATATCATAAACATGGCACGGAATATTTCCTCGTGCTAAATATCATAAACATGGAACGGAATGTTCCCTCGTGCTAAATATCATAAACATGGCACGAAATGTTCCCTCGTGCTAAATATCACGAACATGGCACGGCATTATCCTTCGTGCTTTACACTCTTCCTCACCCAAACAATATAAAGAACAACAATTTGGCAAGGAAAAACCAACAATATGACCCATAAATCACCACATCCCGGCAAGGGAGTCAACAATACAAACAATATCATTAACAGCATAACCAGTAATAGAAACCACAACATCCCGGCAAGGAAGTCAACAGTACAAACGATATCATTCACAGCATAACAGTAATAGGAACCATCACATCCCGGCAAGGGAGTCAACAATTCAAACCATATCATTAACAGCATAGACAGTAACAGAAACAATAACATCCCGGCAAGGGAAACAGCTATAACTAATCTCACCTAAACAGTTTACTTCATGGAATAACACTCGGCTTAAAACAAAAGGCCCAATAATAGGCAACATCAAGGAAATACCAATAACATAAATGTCTAACAATTAGACCTAAGTGGCACTTAAGGGAATAGTCATATAAATCACAATGTAAGACTCACGGGCATGCTTGACTCCAACGAATAAATGTTCCAACTACGGCTAGTCAACTATAAGGCTAGATGACACTAATTATAGTCAATTAGGCAAGCTAGGAAGAAAATATAGCATGATGATAAGAGAAGTAGAATATTCAGTTAAGTCAAGTAAAGTCAAATAGCCAACGAAGAATCCAAAAACAAGTAATTCTAATTTAAACAGGAAGGAATGAAATTAACAATCAAGGATTCAAGTGTAACAATTACAAATCATACACAGGTAATATAAGAATCTACGAATCCTAAAAGGGCAATCTAATTGCAAATAAGTACGAGTACACACTCGTCACCTCGCATACTCGGACTACAATCAACAAGGAGACTCAATCCTAAGGGGTAGTTGCCCCACACAAGGTTAGGCAAGATAATTACCTCAAAGACGACAACTCGGTACTCAAAATAGACTTCTCGGGCGGAAAGACCTCCGGACGGCTTACAATCAACTAAAACAACTCCAAGATACACATAAAACGTATAAGGAGCTATTCCGAATAATAAAGTTTCAATCTTTACAAAATTACCAAAAAGTCGACCCCCGGGCCCGCACCTCGGAACCCGACAAATTTTACAAATTCCGGTTACCCATTCCGATACGAGTTCACCCATACTAAATTTATCCAATTCCGATAACATTTGGTCTTTCAAATCATGATTTTTCACTTTAGAAACTTTCTTTCAAAACCCAGAATCCCCTCAACCCAAAACACAAATTAAATGATGAAAACAAGAACTAATTCATGAAATATAATTAATTCTAGTGGAAGAACACTTACCCATTCGATTTGTGTGAAAAACCCTCAAGGAATCACCCAAAACCGAGTTCTAGAAGTCAAAATATGTATAAAATGGTGAAACCCTGATTTTGGAAAACTTATATTCTGCCCAGATGTTTAATGAATCGCGATCGCGGAACATTGATTGCGATCGCGGAGAAGAAAAGAAAGGATGCACAGGCTTAAAGTACTGCGATCGCGAGCGAAGTAATGCGATCGCGAAGAGGAACAATTGCCACGGGCCAAAACGCTCTATGCGATCGCGAAGGCACGTGTGCGATCGCGTATGAGAAGTTACCTGCTGCCCAAATCGCCATACTACGCGATCGCAAATCGTGGAATGCGATCGCGTAGAAGAGATAACCGGATGCCCTGCTGGAACATTATGCGATCACGATGCTGTAGATGCGATCGCGAAGAAGAAGTAAGTATACTTTTGCGATCGCGGTAGATTATGCGCGAACGCATTGAAGGAAAGTCTGGGCTGCTCAAAGAGACACTATGCGATCGCGACTACTCCTATGCGATCGCATTAAAAGAAACCAGAATGCAGGTTCAACAGTTCACAATGGGGAAAATGAACCTGAAACACACCCGAGACCTCGGGGCTCAAAACCAAATAAACACACAACCTCAAAAACATCTTACGGACTTATTCAAGTAATCAAAACACCAAAATAAAATCACAAACATCGAATTAAACCTCAAAATACCACTTCGTCCCTTTCACTCTTCAACCTGATCTCTACATTCATAGCTTGAAAAAGCAAAAGAGGGTCAATGAAATTTCTCAAAACTTCTTTAAACATCAAATTTTGCATTTTTGACCCGAATCACGTCAACCCAAGTCCGTTTATTACCAAACTTCACAAATAACACATATAAATCATATCGAACTTGTACCAAGCTCCGAAACCAACATACGAGCCCGATACCACAGGTTTCACATCAAATTTCATTTTCAAAAACCTTTATATTTTTCAGAAAACAATTTTCTTTAAAAATTCATTTCTCGTACTTGGGACCTCGGAATTCGATTCCGGGTATACCCCCAAGTCCCATATTTTTCTACGGACCCTCGGGACCGTCAAATTACGGGTCCGGGTCCGTTTACCAAAAACGTTGACCGAAATAAATTTTATTCAAATTTCTAATACAAAATTATCATTTTTATCAGTTTTTAACATAAAGGCTACCCGGCTACATGTCCGGGCTGCGCACGCAAATCGAGGTGAGATAGAAGGAGGTTTTCACAACCTCGGAACACAGAATTAGCTAGAAAAATACGGGATGACCTTTTGGGTCATCACAATGATGCACTATGGTTCTTATATTTACTTGAGGCACGAGAAATAGTAACCAAATGCTTTATATTTAGGGAACCAAATAAGATCAAAATGCTTACATATGCAGCTTTAGATTTCAACAATAGAGAATCAAAAGTAACCAATCTAGTACCTTCTACCAAAATATATATATATATATATATATATATATATATAGTAAACAGAGAAGAAATCATAAAAAACAAAAACTGAATATTAAAGCTGGAGTTTTCAGCGTGTCTTTCGTTGATAATCAAGTAATTGACTGGACAATTTTTCTAGTTGAACATGTACAAACATTCATCATTTGAATGAGCAATGCCTAAGAAATATTGAACACCATCAGTATACTCTTTGGTATCCTTGGCAGGTCCATCCAGCCTTAGGACAGAACATGTGAAAACCTAAAAATCAATGGTGATATTAGATTTGGAAATAGATATTCATTTAAGCAATTCTATACTTAACAAACAGATCGTAAAAATTAAAAATATTTTTTTCAAAATAGGGTGTTGTATAGTAGCATAATAAGAAAATAAAGAGAATAGGAATCTCTTTACCTAGCCATAACACTTGTTTTATGCCAAACCTAACTTCAAGTACACCACAGATCTTTCCGAGTATTGACTAATTTTGGTGGAGAAAATAATCAAATATTATTAGAATTCATACAAATATACTAACATGAATACCTCTGTATCCAATTTTACCATAAACAAGACATCTCGTAACAATGAAGCATGTTTTGAAATGTAAATTTTTACATTCAGAAGATAACAAGGCTAAACAGATATTCGCTATAGCTTAATAAGAATTTACGACTATATTAATTTTCTCCCTGTGCTTAATTGGCATAATTAAAAAATGCATACCGCAAATTTCAATGGTTGGTTAATATTTCTTAGCAAATAATGCCACAATGTTAGAAGAAAACTAGTGATTTCTAGATCAGTATCAGTAAAGTAATATAATCACAATTTTTTACACGCTGAATCCTAAGCAGTAACGAAAAATTCACAAATTTCTTCGACTTTTAGGGTTTTAGGAGTCAGCGTGAGTCTCTTTTAACAACTGAACTGAAAAAATCATTTTTCTCATAAAACTCTCACCGTCATGACTGCGCAATCGCAATAAGAGATTTTAGCTGCTCATTTCGAATAACAGAAGATTGTCGATCTTGAGCAAAGTTCAGCTGTTCAGGTATGTTAATATCAAACCAAAAGAAATAATTTTAAAAGACGAAGCGGGAAATGAGAAAACAAGGGCGAATCAACCAAATAAATAAAGAGAACACCATACCAATCAGCCCATGAGACAGTAGCGGTGTTGCTTCAGTAATAGAAACATCGTGAAGCCGAGTTCAATGAAACTATGGGGGAGGGAAACGAATTGGGGATGGGAAAAGTTTTTCCAGTGCTTTTGGAAAGAGATACAGATGAGTATCGATGTTACTGCCTTTTGACTTTTTAGAAAATTTTGGGGGAAACTTTTAGAGCTTGTTTGGATGATTGTTCTATTGTATTGTATTGTATTGTTATCCTAAAATAATATTTGTTTTGATTGTTTTATTAAAATTATTTGGATTATATTATTAAATTTATTATTCCCGAATAATGAAAAGTACTCTTTTTTTTAAACAATGAATTTTGTGTGGTGGGATTGTTTCCTATTTTTCTTTCCAATTATGCCTTAACTTATTACTCCACAATTTTATTTTACCCTTTATCTTTTATCTTTTTTTTAACTCAAAATCTCCGACCTATAACCTACTTTGTTTTCAACGTTAAAGGTGTTTTGGCGCTTTCTTTTTTATTTTTTTCTCCTAATTTGCTTTTAACTCAATTCTAATTAGTTGTGCTCTTTTGTTTCACCTTCTTCTGTCTCGAACCTTTGTTCTGCTTTCTTAAGGTGTTTTGCCTTCTTTTAACAAAAATTATTTTATGCATAATTTAAATTTAATATTTAAATAATTGAGGGTATTTTAATAAACTTATCAGTTACAGTACAGTTCGATACAGTCAAACCAAACAGTAAAATATTATTTACCAATAACAAACAATACAATCTATCCAAACATTATATTCATAAAAGGATACGATACAATACAATACATTTTAGAACGATGGGGAATAATGATCCAAACAGAGTGTTAGGGGGGAAATTTTGGGGAAAACATTTTAGAGGGAAATGTTCAGGGTACGCTTGTAAAACGCTTGTAAAGGATTACATTAGTTCTGCTAATAAAACTACTCTTAAAAAAAGTTACAATACCTAAAATAAGTGTTGCCAAATACTTTATTATTATCCACCCTCAAAAAGTGTAGTCTTTTCATTTAAAACGAACGTTTTGCAAGCGTTGCCTTAAAAATCGTAGTCAAAGACTCTATCCAAAAGCCACCATTTGAAAGCGTTCCCAATAATATTTTTTACAACACTTCTTGGGCGCCATCTAAAATGAGTGTGGTTGTAGGCCAATTTTGTTGTAGTGTCAGTGAGTTTTTCATTCGTCTTCGATTCCGCTCTCTATCTATCTCTCTGATTCGGTTCCGGCTATTTTCTAACCTTCATCTCAGCATCTCTAAGCTCAGGTAGCATTTGTTCTGTATGAAAATTCAAAAATTATATGGCCGTCGGTCAGCTATCTAAATCCTCCGAACGAACCAACATTCACTCTGGGCAATCCTTACCATCATACAATAATTATGTCAGAAGTTATAAAACAAAGTTGCACATAAGCCTCGTATCAACATGATATGTAAACCATATCTCGGAGATATCAATATACATATAAGTATCCAAAAGAATAACCCACTGGTCTAGTCATCAGCCACTCGATACACAGGAATACCTAAATTTCATTAGGAAATATTCCTATAATAATTAAGAAATAACAACTGGCCACCACAAAAGTACTAGTGGGGTTCACCACTGCAGCTGAGGGAAGTCATGAAATCTATTTGGACTTTCCTTCGTGTGAGATATCTGTTGCAAAAATAGAAAGAGCACACGTGGTCGAGGCCTGAGTACAATAACATTTAATAAGCATCATTGAGAAGCCCCGTAAAATGCTAGGATAAGTATTTAAATCATGACATGCATGTATATATTGTATTCCTATTTTAATATTTTTTTTGAATTCTACTAAGTTTATCATGAAATCTGGGCTTATATAGAATATTCCTCCATTATTAGTCATATCTACTTCTGTTAAATCTATTATAGATTTCTTTTAGTCAGACCATCTATCATCACATACTACAACCAATACCTTAGTTCCTAAAATTTTTTTAGTTAATCTTTTTAATCCTATTATTATTAATCCCATCATAACGACCCGGTCGATCGTTTTAAGAATTTGCGCCCTGATCCCCTATTTACCGTTTCTCCCATGTCTATTTATGTTATTAGAACTTGTCGGAGCGTTGAGTGTTGAAATCCGGGGTGATTTTGGACTCATAGTCCATAAATGTGAAATTTAGCTTTAGAAATCTGGCCATAGCTAGAGCTGTGTGAAGACGGATCCATAATGGAATTTCGTCGACTCCGTTAGCTCCATTGGGTGATTTCGAGGATAGGGGCGTGCTCGGAATATTTTTTCGAGGTCGGTTGTGGATTTAGGCTTGAATTGGCGAAAGTTAGAATTTCGGCGATTTCGGCCGATAGGTGAGATTTGGATATCGGACTCGGAACGGAATTCCGAAAGCGACAGCAGGTCCGTAATGTCTTTTATGACCTGCGTGCAAAATTTGAGGTCATTGGGATGAGTTTAGACATGTTTCGATGTCGGATGTGAATTCTAGAAATTTCCTAAGTTCTTAGGCTTGAATCTATGCATAATTGATGATTTTGATCTTATGAGATGTGTTTTTAAGGCTCGACCAAGTTTTAATGAGGTATTAGGGTTGATTGGTAGGTTTGTTTGAGGTCCCAGAGGCCTCGGGTGTCTTTCGGGTGCCCAAACGGGCATGTTTTTGCCTAATCCTTTGCTGGTTTTGCTGGTTTTACAGCAGCAGTTGAGTGTTCTCTGCGATCGCGTGAATAAG